>JAVFBY010026684.1:0-20996 GCA_034781015.1 Tonicella lineata
TGTTGAAAAAGAAAACAACAGAGTGAGTATATTCTGTTGATAATATCAGTATATTCTGTTGATAATGGGGTTATTTAGCAGAGTATTCTGTTGTGGAATAGAACAGAGTCCACTCATTTCAACAGGGTACTGTGTCAATTGCCATATAACGGTGCACTCTTTTGTTTTTAACAGAGTATTTTGTTGAGTGAACTAGCTCTCAATATGGAGTTATATGCTCCATCAATTTTATTAATGTATTTAAATTCACCGGAGTGAAGAGTAGCCTATATAGCATAGGGTAATAACAGGAATTATTAAAGGGGAGAATATGGTATCAAAGGCTTGTGCTTTCCCAAATAGATTATAGAAATGTTGGACTATCTTGTGAAATAAAGATCAAATTAACGGTCTGTGTTCATCTTCCAAGGTAATACTACCATGTAGGCCTGCGTGAAATTAGTTTAAATATGGGTAGCTCACAACATATTGGTTTGGATTCTGAATAGGAAATTTATATGCCTGAAACACTAATCGACTTCATGCAGCACAATTTGGAATAAAACGTTAAATAAAATAGATATGATCTCTTTGATACAATAACGTTCAGTCTATGCAACTCCGCGAATATAATAACTAGGACAATCTATACAATCTGTGTAAAGAAATAACAATTCAAATTAAACAAATCAAAGTTTTATTATTGAACAATAATCTTTAGATTTTCGCATTAAGTTAGGCCAATTGAATATGTTCCTATCACTGCATGATTGCCAATTTGAATGATAACATGTTAAGTAGGTCATATTGGGATAAAATAACAACTATTTCAATTGGACGTGTTAGACAAGCCTGGACAGAGCGTTACAGAATGTTCAGAAAAACTGATATGTTTGAAGAATGTTTGAATACTCTATGTGATATTGAAGAGATATGATTTTGAGCATGAGTGATTGAGGTGAGATGTATGAAGGTTCAGTCACACCAGAGAGAAGACCATTGTTCAATCCCAGGGCAGCTACATGTATGTCTATACAAAGCACACCCCCTAAATAAATCCACTATTCAAACGAGATGTCCAGAATTCAAAAAGCTGTCTTGCTAGTGCATATTTAGAACAGTTTATGTTTGATGTCTTGGGGTAGGTAGAAAAAGTTATATAGGTCAGCGAGCTGTAGGAGTGACATGAGAATATAGCATGATTGTGTTAACCAATATTTCCAGTCCAATGTAACAAACAGTGTAAAGAAGAAAAAAGCTGCCTGACTGGTCCCCAGTGAGAACGGGTCTATTTCTGAGACCTCCTTGCTAACATGTCTATACAGCAGGATTGGGATTGCTAAAAGGGCATATTTAACATATTTGTTTGTTCCATTGTGGCGTACTTACGGTTATTTCACTCATATGTCTACTGGTTAGTCAAATGGGTAATGAAACCCACCCAATTCAGGTGTTACCAGTAAGAAACAGTGACGACGCAAGTAGAGGTCGCGAAACATGTTCTTAACAAGACAAACTCAGGTATGCATAGCAACTTCTTAATAAATTGCCTGGTTACAACTTTTCGGCCTCATCCCATCGTTCTTTGGAATGAGATTGAAACGTTGTCAGCAATCTATTAAGAAGTTGTCGTCCATACGGAAGTTTTTCTTGTTAATACCGTTCCTCAGCTGCTGAATTGCCCCACAAACTTTTTAAAAAATAGTTCTTGAAAAAACAATATGGGGTCTTCAGTCCATGACTTTAGGAGAACCCTTTTAAGTTCCAGGCAGAACCTTATTTTGATAGTTCTTGGTAGAACCCTATTTCAATAGTTTCAAAAGGTAATGTTGGCGTTAAGGCCTTTTTTCCAAGTATTAGTAGATGCCTATCTACTATTAAAAAATATATATAAGATTGTCCGTAAACCTCCTCTCATCAAATATTGCTTTTTTATTTAATGGTTCTGTGTGTAAACCCAGCTGCGTCTGAAGAATCATTTTTACTCAAAAGGTTCCCACATAACCCATCAATATGCCTTTGGCTTTAGGAAAACCTTTTTTTTAAGAATGCATACAAGCAAACATTTTGCAAAAAATAAACACAAAAAACGAAGGCAAACTGTGTAAATTTACAGGACAAGACACCACATCAAATCGAAGCACCATGACACCGACAACTACCGCCAATCATCCGAAATGACTTAATGAAATAAACTGTTTCTATGTATTTCACTACTCGTGTTAATTATCTTTCAAGCTGAGTTGGGCCTACTTTATTGATACATAAATCGTTCTCCATAAGTGTGTACTAGGGTGTAAACTGGTTATATGTAATTTTGCATTGATGCATCTTACAAGTCTGGGTAGTTTGAAGGATATAAATAACAGTAAAAACTTCCAGAATTTCTCTGTACCTGGAAATCTCGTCAAGCAACTTAAAAATAGTAATAAAGTAAGGAAAAAATGTTAAATTCATCTATTTTCATAAATAACTTTGACAACGTGTAGGTCCAAATACCCAACACACACCAATCCCTTTTGTAATTTCTTTTTTTTAACCCATGTCTAGTTATTTTTTTCTAGTTTTTTTTTTGTTACATCAAATATTACTTCCCCAAAATGGAACTGAGAGCGGAGTATTTACCATATGGAATGCTGAGGCCATTTTAAAATTTGAAGAAAAAACCTCAACAACATTGCCTGTATACGAAAGTAATATATTACCAATACGTTAAAACATTTACATGTAGGCCAATTATGTTGGTAAGATTTGTAGAAGGCCATTCCCATAATTTGGAACGTTTTGATTGTTGGGATTAATCAAAACGCTACAAATTATGGAAATTCGTGAAAGTCGTGTCTGCAAATCGCACCGACAGAATAGGTCTTTATTGCATGACTAAATGAAACATTATACGTACTTCAAGAAAACATGCTTGTAATTGTTCCAACCAAACCTGTCTTGTGAAGTATGAGGTATTTCTTTACTTCCAAATATTTCTATAAAGTTATGAATTGGCCTAACAAAACATTTCTTTAATAGCACAATTAATTTAGTACGGGTAACAACTTCTGCTTTATTGAGAGACAAAACCCCGTTTCATTGAAGATACTGACACATTTTAAAGTCACATGCTTTCAAGTCATTAGATTTAAAAGCGGTGTTAGAGTTTACATCAAAACCTTGCCCCAGAATTTGTTATATATTCCAAATGACTTGTTTTAATTTATATCGAGTGCTTAGAGCACACCCATAATAAGTCCATTTTGTAAGTACTGAGAAAATCACACATAATTTTATGTTTGCAATTATGCCATCTTATAGAACACAAGCGACAAGTTCAGAAGCTATTATTGTCAAAACGATCATCGGTGGACTTATGAGGTTTGTACTACAAGAATAATGGACATAAACTCTTTCAATGGACCAACAGCCTCAAAATTGTCATTTTTGGACTTATCATGTTTGTTCTCGAAATACGAGAATTTTTCTCGATATACGAGAATTTATAGTCCACTCGCATATGTAGGCCTATAACTGCTATTGAACAACACATACAAGACTATCTTATTACATCTTTTTTTTTAAGCACTAAGTTTCAATGTATAGTCACACACTGTTCGCTTAAACTTGGGAATAGTATTGAAAGGTTTGCTTAACGTTGTGCTAAGTTTTAAGATAAAGCGTTGTGCATCCCAGTACATCAACTTCTTAATGCCACTTTAAAAAGGGGAGAAACAAACAACAAATAATGTCTTCATAAGAAAAAGCAAAGACTGTGCTAACAAAACTCGTGTAAAACATTTTTGCTATTCTTGTTTTTCCGCTGAGTGTATCTAAAAAAAATTCTATATGGTGGACTGTTAATGCCAAATTCTATTTGTTAATGTTACTAGACATACATATTTAATAAATGCAACCAAAGAAAAATGTACATGCCTCCACCGGGGATCGAACCCGGAACCTTTTGCTAGCAGGGTCAACACTCTACCGACTGAGCTATAGAGGCCGACGATATATACCTACATTAGTTCTATGAACCTTTATCCTGTACATATAAACAATGCTATTCTGGTTAGATTTTAATTTGGAGTGATTTATTTTACTATGTTATGCGAAATAATTATTAAATGAAACATGACATTAACAACCCACCATAAAGTAATTTTATTTAATAGACAATCATTAGAAAATTAAGAATAGTATAAAATAGCTAACATCAGTTATGTAAACAACTTGATTCTTTCGGTCTATTGCTCTATCGTCTAAATTACCTTTTTTGTTCGTTTTCCGCTTTTTAACAAACTTTTGAATAGCAATAATTATGAATTGCTAATTTTAATATGTCTAGTGTAATTAAACCAGACGTGTATGGGTATACAGTGAAATAAACTTAGACAACTTAACATTTAAGGCCTCATTTTGAATAGCGCTGAAATCTTGTGTTACGAATTTTACCACTTAACATTATCTTTCTCTTATAATTGGTTACGAAATAAGGTAATTTGGTCAAAATAAAATAAAATATTTAAAAGTCAAGACAGATTTTATAAAATATGTACACAATAGTGTTTTATTGAGCATATATATATATAACAGTAATGGATCGGCTGAATAGTATTCTGCCACCGGTGTAATTATGTAACAGTTATTATTGGAAGTTTTAATTATGACTACAAAGGATATGGATAGATGGTAATGTATTAAAGAGTTTCGCAGAGCATAAGTCTGCTTTAATGAGCACAATTTGCATACAACAGATATACCTGAATATAAATAACATACTGGCTTAAGAGCGAAAGTGTTCGTATTAATAATGTATTGGTCACCTGGGTTAAATAAGTATATCCACTTAAACAACGGCCCAAACTCCACCCTTTATCATTACGGATTCAAGCACTTATGGAATTCAACCATGCAAATTCAATTCGATATAGCCTACTAGTGAATGGTTCGTGTCGCGGTCACTACACTGACCCTAGTCGACCACTCATAATGTATGTAAGATATCTAGCTTGGGTATGTATTTATTATACAGAAAATATTAGTTTTCTTATCTGCTGTATATATTAAACGTAGCTGTGAATTGTCAAAATATACAATCTGGCACTGTGCTGTATATCAACCACCATACACGCAATACTCTAGATCTATTTATATAACAATCTAATTAGTAGACAACGTGCCCTTGTTCGCCAGTTATATCATCTCTTAATCTTGGCCGTAATTAAATTGAAATTCAGCGCGCAAATCTTTGTCATCATCCCATTGTCTATTCAAGATATATTTTGTCGAAAATATATATCAGTATAATTTAGAACAGATTTGAGTCTAACGCTATTGAATTTAAAGTCTTAAGAATCATATATATAAAAGTAATGATATAATATGATAAGTGTTTGCTATAACCAAGTCTGCACACCTTGATAACTGATGAATATGTATGTCTACATTATTGTCAATACATATATACAAAGATTATATTTCATTAGTCATCACAGTATCATCAGACGGTCATCGGGTACTTGCATACGTAACCCACGTATTGTTTGAGGAATCTAAATTCTCAAAATTAATAGTTAATAAACTAATTTAAATCACCACTCTGTTCAAATTGAGATATTCTAAAAGAGGAGACAAGGCAGTATGTATAATTATTATTAGACCAGTTTCATATTTGTATAACAGACATCTTGCAAGTTGCGCAAAACTATTTGCAATTGGAGCGTAGTTTCTGTTGTCTCTCTTGAACCTTTTGTAATCTAAATGTTACAATCCCAGTGCAAGTCGTTTGGACAATTTACCACATCGTCCATCATAACATGCTCAAAACGTTCTCGCAATTGTATTTTTAGTTTAACTTTGCTATCAGCGAAAAAGGCTGTGAAGACGCTGCATGCATTGAATGATAATGGCACTTGGAATATTAATGTCATCATGTATTAACATCGCCAAAAAGGCTATCTTTAATGAAATAAACAGTCCAGAGACGCATTTGAAATGAAAAAGAGAGCACCTACGATTCAGAAATCAACGTCCTATATTCCCTCCCATCTCCGGTACGAAGTACGAAAATCAAGTTATAAGTGAAGGAGTCCAGGCAGAATAACACAGGCACACTTGTGTAGAAGAGATAGGGAACCACACATCTATCAAGGCAAGAGTTTTATATACAAAGTTCACTGGGAGTATCACACACCTATACCTGTCACCTAAACGTCCCTGTTGGCGCAGCTTAAGTTCGAAATTGCACCAGGTTATTTGTTACATAGTGTTTCATAGAACAAAATGCTTTTCACTTAAACTGTCACAGTCAAGCGAAATTATGAAAAACGTCCGTAAAACAAGTTTGTTTATCACAAAACATCACAAATTGGAGGAACTGATTTTCGGAAAACGTAAGATCCTTCATTAAGTGTCAGAGGCGAAACTCTGTACCTTCGCATTCACAATAGTTTATCAGCGGTCCAGCACCGGCAAGAAACCATATAGTATTTTGTGTCCATACATTACACACAGTTCAATAGAAACCAATCAGCGGCAGCAACATGTATACAGCACCATGTTGTGAATGGAAGCATTACCGACAATACCAGTTCTATCGTAGATATGTACAGCGTTTATATTTGTTTATGAATTCCTTATATTGGCACATGGAAATCAGTATAACATATCCGCATTGGACAATGATGGCAAAGAGTCTGATCGTTCCCTGTGTTGCGTCTCGTATGTCACTTCATCTCTCTCTACTGCTTTATCATCCTTCTCAGCAACACTCAACAAACGAGAGAACAGTTTGAGAGTGTCTTTACTGCTGAGCACCGCCTCGTTGGCGTCTTGGTAACCAGTGGACGATGTACCGATCATCTTGCGTGGAGTCGTTTCCATAACGTGTTCATACAACCGTCTTCTCTGGTCATTAGCCTTCAAGTCTATCTCAATGTTTCTAGTGACAATAGCTTGACTCTTTCGCCACACATTGAATTCGTAATCTACCGGAATGATTCTCTCGGCTGTCACTTTGATCGTGATCAAGGCTTTACCTTCCTTCAGCATCAAGTCAATATGTTCCGAGACGGAATCAAAGTTTGTGGTATCCATAGCTTCTGACTTGGAACCATCAGCATGGATGAACTTAATGTCGCCATAGATCTCCTCGTTGTGATGCTCCACGTCGATGTGTTGGGTGATGTCCTTGGAATCGATCTGAGCTAGTTTGGACAGGAGAAGTTGGCTCAGGTTCTGTTTCTTCTTGTTTGGGGCGGACTTCACGGCGGCCTGTCTAGTATTCCGGATGATGTCCTCATAGCCGTCTCCGAAATCCCCTTCTGCATAAGGAACATCAAGATCATGACTATCATAGTGAAGACTGGTTTGAGTAGGGCTAAATGGTTTTCTGTACCGAATGTTAGGTTGTTCGGATCTATAAGCGTCCACCTCATCCCTAGAAAGCTCTGTACCCAAGTCATGCAGGGGAGCTGCTGTATAGAGACGGGTTAGCAATGTGATTATATAAAACATAGAAAGCATCATGCAACATGCAACCATCAACTATCTAGAATATCTCATATGGATATATATATAATACAACTTGAATAAATGGCATCTACTATCGTCAATTTTACAGTATTTTAATTTTGTTGTCTATCTACGGAAAAGTGACATACATTTGTAATAATTTCTGAACCACAAGGATGTATGGTGCGCCCGTATTTTTCTTACAACATAAATTGCCTTTCAAGCAAAGACACATTCTGTGTAATCATGTTCATAAAGTAGCTGGCCTTGGTTTGTTTGGTGAGGGTAACGGGAAAATATAGTTTGACCTTGAACGGTGGTTACACCAGGCCATGGTGTCAAGGACAAAATTATATACAGTTACATTTGGTTTATTGCCAAATTGGGAAAATAAAAGTGTGATGCATTTTATAATTTCGATATACATCTTTTGTTAGCAAATGATTAGCAGTGACCTTGAGGTGTCGTCATCCAAGGTCAAATATTCGCTCGATCGCTACATACTCGACCTCTCCGTCCGATGAGGTTCTTGTTTTATTTTCAGTTAACTTTAAACAAATTTATTTTTTAGTTTTAATTTATTTAATTTTTTTGGTGGGGGGAGGGGGGAGGGGTGGGGTGGGCATTTGTCTAAAGGTCTGAGAGGGGCAGCTCCTCTCCCTGCCACCTCGGTGTTTTCGCATCTGCACCATACATCCTTGTGTCTGTTCTACTGGAGTTATTCTACTTTGTGACTTAATATTACAACATACATAGCATAGAATATGTGGCTATATTTACATTCAGTATATATTTTAACAGTGTGGTATAAATAAGATCTATAGTATATTCAGAAATGCATTTAAATATAATCCTTTATTAGGACATAAACTATTTACTTTTGATAAAGAAAAGTTGTATGCAATAGTTTGAAGCGAAATAGCGGTCTATATAATGCTTTTGATTATATATATATAGGCATGGTTGTTAGAAACATTATATCATATCTGTAAAAAAAAAATAATAGACCAATGCGTTTACATTATAAAATGTTACCTGTGTTTATATACCCAGTGGATTAGTTAAGCTGTTAGTTTTTTTAGGCACATGGCTGGGCCTGTTAGTAAGACATTCCAATTCGACGACACACATTCTCTATTCATGCAGATACACTGACAAAGCCTTTCCATATTCATATTAGTATTGTATAAATTCATAAAGCTATGTATGTGTTGAATTTGCCACATCCATGAATACAAGCGAATGTTAAATGCACACAAAAGATAAGCCACCTATCAATGAAATATTAATGCGACCATGACAAACCCGATCCCTTATAAAATATGTTATTTGTCCAGTTTTAATTTTACAATTTATAAACCCGTTATGCAGATATTGTAAGATTTGATGTTAAAGCCCCCAGGCAACATTGCTAAAGCTTTGATAAATGTCTACACAATAAACGGTAATTTAAATTCAGAATATTTGGATATTGCAAGATATATTTTGCATGTAATCCGTCACATTATCAGTTTCATTATGTGTGTAAATCGCGACAAAAGCAATTAAATTTGCATACCATATGTTGTCATTTATGTGGCAGTTATATATATTAGGATGAGTCAACTGTGTTTAAATCCATATACAGTATCATAGGGTTCACTTATTTTATACACACAAATATATATCTAAACCCACTATCTGGCAGGCATCTTCAAGTGTAATAATTTGTGATAAAATGTTTGTTTAATATATATTGTTTAGTATGCGTCACCGTTTAGCCTATACGTGCAGCTCATTTGGTGACATCAAATACAAAATATATGAAATAAATAAGGCTATCTAAAAAATAGGTATAGTGTATTCATGTGCAAATAAATATTGTGCATGCTGTCATAACTAAAATGGATATGTCTGTTATAGGCTGCAGCGGTATGTACACATGTAGCTAAGCATGATATAAAAACATCATTTTTTTATGAAGTGCACAGGATGTGAAAATTTCAGGACATAGTTGGAAAAGGATGCAATGATTACAGGTAAAGCATATAGCCAGTGAACTAGTGATTTGACTCTATTAGTTTCGCCTGAGTAACTCTCCCGTAGTAAAGGGCCACACCTCATATTCACACCTGGCCGAAACGTCAATCTAAATACAGTTTCAACTACACACATCAAAACAGAGTATATACAGCCTAGGAATTTCTTCTGAAGATGCTTTTTTATTGCGTTACCATCACGTTGAGAGTTTGTTTATTAAAAAGAGTAAGTTAGAAGTCCCGGGGGAAGTTATTCAGTCTGTTTAAAAAAACCTGTTCCTCCTCACACAAAAAGCTACAGATAAATACTAGGGGCAGGCATACAGTCGCCGGAAATATAAAGTAAAAAGAAAAGATACAGAAATATGTAAAAGGGCGAGTTAGTTTTAGAATGACGTGTGGGTCGTGTTCAAATATGAGTGGTTAGGTACATGTAGGCCTACTGATGTTTTATGCTTGCTTATATATAAAACTAATTATATATGTTTTACATGGGGCCGGTGAAAATACGAGCCTCAACTCAAACAGGACTTGAAATCGTGCTGATTCTAAATTTAAAGCTAAACAACAACTCTGTCTTCTCGTCCTCCTAGTTTTTTTCTCAGTTGTGTTTGTTTAACAGGTTCTGCCAGTCTCAATAAACCCCTCTCTCTACTTCATTAACATTTCTTAACATGCAGACACAAGTTTACACACAATTTCTAAAGCCTGTTGTCAAACTAGTGCTGCTTCTCCCCTTGAGGAATACTTAGCCTATCCATCTGTCATAGCAAATCTCTTTCAGAAAAATGTACCATACTCAGGCCACACAAATAACACTTCACATACAAGTTTTAAAATTTAAAAAGTAGTGTGCATAAAAACAACAGCTGACAAACAACTAATAAAAAGGAATATTTAGGTAGTGGAACAGGTTTGTAAACCTTAAGGCTAGAGAAGCTTCCAGAAACCAGCATACTAACCCAGTCACCAGCTAGTGGCTGAAGACAAGCCTAAACGACTGTAAATAAGCGAATATATAAAGGATTAGTGGCAAGATTAGTATCAAAATAGTTGAAAGTTAAATATATATTTCCAATGTTATATATAAATAAATACAGACTCATGGTTATAGCGTGATAAGTTAAATAGCACGACAGCATTAGAGACAAGAGAAAGCTATACTAAGCATATATATTTTTATAAATGCAGAGAAAGAAAATGTGACATATGTGTATATATATATTTTTATAAATGCAGAGAAAGAAAATATATATATATATATCCCGGTGGAAGCATGTCACATTTTCTTTCTCTGCATTTATAAAAATATATATATATTTGTGAGGTTATTTGAATAATTGAAAATTATCGGCGACAGGCACACCACTACCATAATATATTTAGTAAAATAAACATACCTCTAATTCTATGAGTTCTTTGTTCAATCGTCTCACTCTCAAACTTCTTGTAGATGTCCGGATCACTCTGGTAAAGGGGGTTCTCCTTATTCATGGTAAATGAATTATCAAATACATTAATATTGTCATCGAGGGTTAAAGAATCGCCCTCTTCCAAATCAATGTCCATGGAGTTTCGGATCACAAACTGACCACGGACAACTTTCAGATCCGAGCTGGATCTCTGCTCCAAGTGCTGGGGTTCCTGACTCTGTTCGTAACTCATGTTGGTAAATTTCTCGTGTAAAGAATCCCTAACAGCTTTGGCTCTGTCTTGTCGTACGGGTAGGATGCGCTCCTCTCGAATAGGAATCTGTCGTTGTTGTCGAAAGGTGGTGGTTTTTGTCTGAGATGGAACTACATATTCATAATTATCGGCATTTTTGTATTCTTCATAAGTTGTGTAAGTTGTGTGTTTTTCCGATCTGTGCTCTTGCTTTGTTTCACGTGGTGCTTCCTTGGTAGCGTAGACGACCTCCTCTTTAACAGGGTTAAGTTGAGACCGGTACCTGATGTCGTCATCTGAACTAATTACCTCGGTGGTTGTGCCGGGGTCGACATTCAGCTTCCTATTAAGGATGGTGATGGTGCTGACGTAGGGGGAGTTTGGGCTTCTCATCTCAGGGGAGGCATGAGCCTCTGACGAGGTGTTCAACATTCTCTCTGATCGGAAACTGCGATCCACGGGGTAATCCACCATATCTCTTATTGAATCCATACTAGCACTGCGTTTTAGTTCCATTCTCTCTGATTTGTTTGTCACATATTTTGTCTCGTGCATGGCTGGAATTGTCATGGCGACAGGTTCATTGCTGAGAGGAATGGACATGACAGCGGGGACATGTGGGTCGGGCCGTCTAACACCATCTTTAGAGATATTAATTGTAGATCGATGCGAGCCACTGGTTCGACTGTCACTGTAAAAACTTTCATCTGTATCGCTATATCGGCCACCTCTATGTTTATCCCCCTTGACCACTACACGGTAAGGCGATGACCGTGACCCACGTACGTATAATTCATTATCTGAGTCAGCAGGTCGAATGATTTGTTCATCTGTTTTCACAACGCGGTGTTTTTTCACATGCATTTTTGGTTTGTAAGCATAGGTCGTTGACACAGGACTGGCGCTTCTTTTGCGATTAAAACTCTCATCAAAACTGACCGTCGTGACATGTTTGTCGTCCGGGGTGGGGGATCCGGTAGGGGAAATTGACGAAAATGAAGACGACAGTTGATGGCGGGTGGGAGAGCGGGATTTGCTGTCTATGTAAATTTCCTTTGATGAGTTTCTGGTATCATGCTTGTTATGTGGGGACACATACACAATCTTGTTGCCGTCTTGGTACATTGGGTTGTCTCGTTTAACTTCATAATGTTCGTAGAAAACATTTTCGGATTTATAGCCACGTGGGTGAGGTCGGTTAAGGTCTTGGGTGAGGTGGAGTTGATCGGACTTGGTTTTGTTCACCACCGTACCCTTCTTATGGTGGCCGTGGTCAGACATGGAGGATTCGGAAGAGGATCGTGCTCTGTAAGGTTTGTCAGTATTACGAGGGGTGCTGTAAATCTCCTGGCTATGAACCTGGTCTTTGGATTTTAACGTTTTGGCGCCTTCTAGGTGAACAACATTTGCTAAACTTGGATGATGGTTAGAGGAAAAATCGTATAAGACGGTGGAGACTTTACCTGATCTTGGCCCTCGTCGTTTTCCTCCTTCGTCGTCTGAAGAGTTATCATCAGAACTAACCGAGTGGCCCTTATGGTGTTTCTTCTCTTTATTTACTATTCGTACTTTCTCCGATCGAACTTTTCCAGAGTGAGAGCCTGAGCTGTCCACGTAATAAGTAGTTTCAGGCGATTGAAGACCGTCCAGTCTCCTTGGTGTGCCGGATCTCTCGTATGTAGAAGTCCTATCCGAGTCAGACCGCCCTAAACTAGACGGTGGGTGAAAAACAATAGGCCTGTCAGAAGCGTGACCATTCTGAAGCAAGATGGAGCGGTTGCTTTGATTGGGTTCCACAGATAAGCGAACGGCTGAATTAGGGGTGACATCTTCCACTGTCCTTTCCTCCTTGTATCGCTTGATGATGTGGGACGAGCCCGGTCCTTTACTCTCTCGGTCTAACATAGCCTCTCGACTCGTGACGTCTACTTCATTAACTTGATTGTTACGAGAAGACGACTTGTTTTCTTTACCTGACGAGGTCACGTGATAAGAGAAAGCATCCCCTACCATGCCTGGGATTGGTCGACGAGCTTGTTTTGTATCTCTCTCCAATGATTTAATCAAATATTGAACATCTTGTGAAGATCGGTTGTCCTGATCAGGGTGAATTTTACCGCTGTGATATACACGATTGTTTGATGAGGTTTTAACGTGATTCGGCATTGTTCCCGCACTAGAATGAATCCGACCGTCGGATATATAATCACTATTAACTTGTTTCACACGCCGATTATTGTCTTTTCGCCTGTTATCGACCCTATGGTGAATTCTGGAGCCGGACATTTCGTGAGACTTGTTGTGCTCCGACGTACTGGATTGTGAAGAGAGACTCGAGATGCTTATACTGTCGTCAGCTTGAGGTTTCCCTGATACTACATGAGATGTCATATTAACATCTCGCCTTTCCCTCCGGCTAGATTCAGGACCTGTCGAGTGGGTTTTGATTCGTATAACGTTAGACTGCTGCGGGTATCCCACATGATCGGTTGTGATGTGATTGCCATTTGTACCATTGTGATTTTGCGATGACGTATATGTCGTATTTTTAACTTTTTCAGTTCGAGTATGTTCTGATCGTTTACCGCCACTATCTCTGCTATCTGTTACATCAATGGATGTGCGGTAATTAGGCGATTTAGTCTCGTTTAAATAGGCTTTAGAAGACGTTTGACTCACCTCAACCGACTGCCTTTTTGGAGTTTCAATTCGTATAGGAATACGCTCAGGGGCTTTAGCTGTTCCTATATATGTATCAGGCAATGGCTCAAACCGCTGTGGCTCCGATTGAATAGGTTTTCTCTCGCTCCTTTCTACATGTTGAATGACTTCAACGCGACCTTCGGTCCCTTCACGATCGTAGTTGCTAGGAGAGTTCATATTAAAATGGAAAAAATCCTGTTCGCCATTATTGTCAGCGAGGTAATCTCGACTGCTGTGTGAATTCCGCCTGTCATCCACTGCTGTAGGTGACACAAGTATATCCTCTTCAATATAAAGGTCTTTTCTCTGCGGTGTAGATCTACCACTGCGGTTATAATCCGTTGTCTTACGTTCTTTCCCCGTCAATAAGTACGCCATGTTGCTCTTTTTGTATTTATTTTCTCCAGTGACATACACGCGGGATGGAGGTGTCAAATGTCCTTGGTCACTATTCCCGCTGACATCGTCAACAAAACTGTCATAAAATAAACTGTGTCTGCTGTCGTTCACTGATCGTTCATGCTTACTCGGTTTAGGTTCGGAAGTAAAGTTAGACTGGTATGCGCTATCTGATAGTTTTTCACTGCTTGTATTAAATTCCTCAGTCTTGTTCCACTCTCTTGTGACGTCGTCTATAACATACACAGGTTGACTTGATGAAGAGCCTGTCACGTGATCCGGCCTGTCCTCCTTTTTTACAATATTGATATTATAGCCGTGAAGTTGTTTGGCAGGTTTTTCCTCGCTGCCTAAAGCAGGACTAAATAGACTATAATCTAGATGTACAGGGTTTAAAGCCGGGATGGCTGAGCTCCCCTGGACCGTGTCACCACCAGTCAATTCGATCTCATTCTGGCCTGTTTGTTGTTGAAAAGCCCACTTTGTGGAGTGTAGCTCTGAATCGGGCCTTTTCCGTAATTCGCTGTTAACCGAACTGTCAAAATGAACCTCTCCCAAGTCGGTGACATTTAACTCGCTAGGCTCGCGGAGGAATGTGTTTGCTGATACCAGGCTTTCGTTTGTCGTAGCTATATCTCTCTCGTTGAAAGAATGGTCGAAAAATCTTTCTCTATATGAGGGGAACTCACTATCATTTTGCTGGACACGCTCGGTCACCCCTCTGTCAGACACAACACGTTCAACAAATGTTCGTTCAGACAACACACGCTCAGGCACCTCATCGTTATCAGTTCTTGGAATAGGCACTAAAAACTCCTCATGCACGGACGTGTAGGTCTCCTCCGACATTGACGAGTTTAAACTTTGGTCCCCGTGATTGTCAGAGTGAGTTATATTTACGCCCTCATTATAATAATCAGACGTCTGTTCAGTTTGGTTGCTATAACCAATTACATTTGTTAAAAAGTCGCGCTTGTTGTCAGAATCTGTATAAAGATTAACGTGGTCCCGGTGGGTGTTATAGTCTGTTAAGCCTACACTACCTGGGGCATTCCTATAATTAGAAACATTTATTCCGTCTTGTTGGTTTTCAAATGTAGATATAGTTACACTGTCCCTCTTATCATAATCGCCTGAATCGACTGTGTCAGGTTTGTTATCGTTGTGTCGTTTCGCCATACTTAGACGATACTTGTCATATTCTGATATATTGCCACCGTCACGATTGCTGTCATACTCGGCCGTGGTCAAATTGTCACGTTTATATTTATAACCTGTCACGTCTTCTTGGTCGCTGCTAGTACTATATGAAGTTTTTGTTACACTGTCCCTCTTATCATAATCGCCTGAATCGACTGTGTCACGTTTATTATCGTTCTGTCGTTTCGCCATACTTAGACGATACTTGTCATATTCTGATAAATTAACACTGTCACGATTGCTGTCATAATCTGCCGTGGTCAAATTGTCACGTTTATATTTATAACCTGTCACGTCTTCTTGGTCGCTGCTAGTACCTTGTGTAGTTTTAGTTACCCTGTCTGTCTTATCATAATCGCCTAAATCGACTGTGTCACGTTTGTTATCGTCCTGTCGTTTCGCCATACTTAGACGATACTTGTCATATTCTGATAAATTTACACTGTCACGATTGCTGTCATAATCGGCCGTAGTCAAACTGTCACGTTTATATTTATAACCTGTCACGTCTTCTTGATCGCTTTTAGTACCATATGAAGTTACAGTTACCCTGTCTGTCTTATCATAATCGCCTGAATCGACTGTGTCACGTTTGTTATCGTTGTGTCGTTTCGCCATACTTAGGCGATACTTGTCATATTCTGATATATTGCCACTGTCACGATTGCTGTCATACTCGGCCGTGGTCAAACTGTCACGTTTATATTTATAGCCTGTCACTTCTTCTTGGTCGCTGCTAGTACCATAGTTTAAAGCACTTTGCAAAATGTTACCCTCGGTCTTTGACTGTAAAGTCTCGTCAAAATTCTCCAAGTCAGAAAGATTATTTTCATTGTCTGGCAGTGTGGTGATAGACACAAAACTGTCTTCTTGATCACTGTCTGAAACGTCTTGGGTATCATATGATGTAGACAATTTGCTAGGGAAATCACCTTTGACTGTTGTCGTTGTCATAAATCCGGAATGATTATAACTTGTTGAACCATTTGAATAGGTGTCTTCGATATTAACAGAACGGTCTGAATTGGAGTAAATGTCGCGATTTGCTTCCCGCAGTGAATTAACGTTAGCAGTGTTTCGTCCTGCATAATCGTCATAAACAGTGTTATTTCTAGTGTTGGTAAACATCTCGGTGTTAGTTGTTGATGTCATAATGTTATGGCCCTCGCTGTCGTCGGAAATATCTCTACTGCTGGTGTAAGACGGTTTGTCAATTTCTTCGTTACTGGTGTTTTGTGACAAATACTGTTCATGTGAGGAACCAGCCATATCGTCGGCGACCTGTTGTGTCATTCCATTATTCAACTTGTGTGTGTCTGTGATTTCTACACTATATGTCTCTGTAATGACGCCTTTATCTTCACCACCTGTAGAACTTCTTCTGTCCTCATGTGTTGCCGTCGTCCCTGTATATGAGCCATCAACTAAATCATTGTGAAGTAACTCGTCTGTAACGCTATTGTTATGTTCGGTAGCTATGGTCTCTTTAATTGTATGTTCGTTCTTTTCAACTGAAATGTCGGTAATTCTAGCCTCTGTTAACCTCTTGTCGTTATCACTTATAGCTGTGGTAGTCAATGGTGGAGAAGTGGGTCGTAAATGGTAGGCTTTATAGGGTTTGTCATCTGTATTTTTATCTTCAATATTTACTTCCTTATTTTTCTGGAATATTTCACTTAAAACTAGACCGAATGCAGCTTTTGGGTTTGTGTCGTCTATCGTCTTGACCTTTAGAGGCTTCCTGATACTAGGCCTGGTTTCTTCCAAATGTTCAGTGGCCATTGGATTACGTACCATCTTAGAGAAATCTAACGATTTTTCCAAATGTTTAGCAAGTCCCTTGACGTTCACAGTTTCTGAAAGGGTTTGGAAATCGGATTTAGATTTCATTGGCCCAGCTTTAAGCTTGGATAAATAACTCCCAGCAATAACAGGCGGGTTGCTCGTGACCGCGGGTTCTGATCTGGTGGCATGTGCGGTGGTTATAACAGTCGATGTATTTATAGGTTCTGTCTTTTGTTGGTCCCAGTTAGTACTTTCGGAACTGCTGACCTCTGCGCCGATTGGAGACAAACGGCCTGTTGAGAAGGATGGCGATTTAATTGAAGAACTTTCTGAAGAAGTTTCAATTTTGTCAATCGATAAATCAGCTTTTAGTTGTGTATTTTTGGACAAATCCTCTCCACTTCTAGACATTTTATCGTCTCCAATAGTTTCATAAACCCTACTGCTTTCCGATTCCGACACGCTTGTCTTGTAGCTGCGGTCAATTTGTTCATTTTCATAAGCCTCAGAATAAACGGTGTGGTTTTGTGCATCCTCCGAGACATTGGGGTCTCGTGGGCTGTTATGTTGATCGCTTGATGTAGAAGTAGTCTCATTGTCTAGATTTGTATCCACATTTTCTCTGAAATCTGTCACAGCGTTTACAACAGATGATAATTGTTCCACAGTTTCGTCCTGCTGATCGAATTGGTCCTCTCTCTTATCATTTGTAAATTCCTCTTTGTTATCACCAGTTTTAGTGGAATCAAACGTCATGTGAATGCTAGTATTATTTAGTTCAAGGACGTCACTTGATGTATTTTGTTCACGGCTTGATTCCAACAAAATCCCAGAATCCCCACCAGTTTCTTCTGTTTCCATGACGACTGGTTCTGTATGATCCGCCACTTGATGGGAAGTTTCTGTTTCAGTTTTAGTTTCCGTTAAAGTTTCCATGTCATGAACGTTGGTGCTGTCTGTACGTCTAACCTCATTTACAGAGCTTTTTTTGTGGAGGCGAGATAGGTCCAATAAGGAAAAGTCTTGTTTGCTATTCGCCTGTTGACCAGAACCGTTCTTTGTATCGACTACTGTTGAATTCTTAGATACGGTTTCTACTTGTGTTGTGATAAAGCTTGACTCTAGGTGTGTGAATTCCTGGGCAAAATCTGATTCCCCATTATGATTTCGTGACGTGTCCTGATCGTCGTGGTTTGTGTGAACAACAACATCCGCTTCAGACGATAGAGTATCGCTTACACTTCTCTCAGCCATCGTAAAATCCTCCTCAAAACTGGTACTTAGATCGGCTAGTATTTGATCAAATCGCCTATGTGTATCATCGATGTCTTCTTGTGACGGCTCTTCCGAGATTCCCTTCACCTGTGAATCAGTTAGGACTAGAGACTCTGCCGTTTTATTCATGACACGCTTTGAGAGGTCTTCATTTTGAGAATATACACCACTCTCATGCTGATATATTTCCACACTATTTAAATCTGAATAAATTTCTGTATTTGCACTGTTCATATTATTAGTCTCTATGCTGGCATGTGAATAAACAGGGGAACCCGGCTTGGTGTTTAATTCAGTGTTAGCCTCTATTGAAATGTCTTTAGAGCCGAGATTGTCGAGCCTATCGAGCCGTTGTCCCGTTCCCGAGTTAACTGAGTCTATTTCACTTGTTGTGTCCTCGTGCATACTACCAGTTTGAGGAGTGGAAGATATTAATTCTTTTAAGTCAAAATATGTGTTATATTCATCGATGCTTTTAGTTTCCTCGTCAATCTGTTTAACTGTAGTATTTCTATTCAACCCACTACGCCCTGGTCCGTCTCGCAGTTCTCCAGTTCGGTTAAAGTTCAGGTATTCTGGAGTACCTTCTATTTCATTAGACAATGATCTCGAAAGGTCGGTGTTGTAAGTGTAGCTGTTAGGATTGCCTAATTTATTCAGTTCGGCTTCCTGGCCTTCTGCTAAGGTAAGTAGAGCCTGGATGGCGTGGTCTTCTTCTGTCATGTTGGACTCAGTGGCGGACATTCCTTCCGACTGGCGAATGGATGAATCAGGTAGGGTCATTTCAGCCTCTGCTCGGACAGAAGTAGGAAGAGCTGATTGTCCTGAATATCCAGTATATGTTCTAGCCAATGAACTGTTAGACGACATGCTATTATTGTCAATTGTGGAAATCACAGAGTTTTTATTGTTTTCATTAATATCATTCCCCAGGGTCTCGTCGCTTCTCGGTGTTACAGTGTGTTGGTAAGAAACATTTGTATTGTTCCGTGACAGGTCTCCGTTGCTTACTCCATTATGCTCTGAGGTATAGTTATGTATCGATGTATCTGGCCTTAATGTAGATGTGGCAAGTGGATCCTCTGTGAAAGAAAGTCCTGACGAAACGAAATCTGCCTGAATTTTTCTGCTTTCCGTTTCTTTAGAGGTAACTGGCGAATGTTTTTCGAAAAGATCGGCAGAAATTCCTTTATGTTCATTGTGTCTCACTTTTATTCTATTTCTCCCCGGGGAATGGGGGGCTTGGTGACCCCGATGACCTCGATGGAATTTGGGTTTTGGTTGAGATTTCTTGTTGTTATAATCATCACTGGAGAAGATTGTTTTCATTCCCGATGATGACTCGACTCTCTTTAAGTTTGAAGAATGAACCCTGGACACCTCGTTTATTATCTGTTTCTTCAACTCAGAGTTGTCCGTTGAGGTCATGGTGGATTTTTTAAAACTCATTTATTCGAGTTCCTTACTTTCGAAAATCTGAAATAAAATAAAGGTGAAAAAGAGTCCAACAATTTAAAACAATGCATGCCATATAGTAATATTACAAAGACGATATCAGATATAAGAGCGTGTGTCGATTCAATATGTAAGTCCACTTTACAATCATGTTTAATAATGTGCCCAGTTAAGACAAAACTCAAATATCATATATACAAATATTTGAAAGGTAGAAACATAAAACTATGAACAGAGATTAATAAAATCACAAGAGGGGATAATAAAACTTCCAGATATTTACATACTTAGTTCACCAGCCAAAATATCGAATCAACCCTCGCCCTTTCATATAATCAAATCAGATAAAGCTTACTCCTGTCTGATAAACCTTGCAGATTGGTCCCACATCTCTAAACATTATTTATTATGTGCCCAAAAACGTATTCTTGTTGGAAAAAAGATGGAGGAATCTAGAGGTGCAAGTTTCTCTTGAAACCCTACCAAACACAACCAAAATGGCGGATTTTAATTAGTTTTATATAGTATGTATTTATATATTTTTACTGATTCACACTCGATGATATTAGTTAAAATGATATCAAGATTGAATATTGTTTGAATAGAAAGGATAACTACATTATCTTTCAAATATTACTAAAAAGGTCCCATTTTCTCAAAGAAAATATCATTTTCACTAAACTCTGTGCAAAATAATAGTAAGGCATAGACGTATTTGCAGCAGAAGAAATATTATTATTAATTATCTTGGCATGTATATGCTCACTTCATATTTTCTCATACATTTGAGCAAAACATAAATCCAAGATTAACATTTTTTTCGTGTCAAAAACAACTTATTCCTAATTATAACTTATTACTGGTTCTAGAGATAAGGAACGTTGTACATCATTTCGAGATGTTTCATAACATTATCCAACATTTTTATCAGTAAAAGACACATGTTTCTGTATTTTTTCCATATAGAAAAAGTTATGAACTTTTCATTTTTGCCATAAACTGAAAGTTTTGATTTCC
>JAVFBY010026685.1:0-13342 GCA_034781015.1 Tonicella lineata
AGTCAAGTTTAGCACTCTAAATTGTTGAAGTATGTCTTATTTTTGTTGTACAAATACACCCTTAACTCGCTACGTTCAGCATTACTGTTTTAATATTGTCACTTGATTAACCTGAAGATCGGATCAGGTCAATCGGATCGAGATTATAACGCCATAAGACGGAAGTTGCATTTAATATTAACCGTGCGCAGCCACCTGCCCGACAGCATAATTGGACTACCTAGTTATGGACCTTGAGTGTGGAATAAAAGAATAATAATAAATAATAATAATAAATAATAATAATATACAATCTGTCATTTTCAGTCAACAGAGATACGATGTGGAGGCATACCTAAACTTATGGAATAAGGTCATATGCCTCTGAAAACTAATAATATTAAGTCCGTATGGCCACTTACACACTCTTGGCTCTTCGTAGCCTTAGGTTAACAGTGAAGATACACTAACGTGTAGCCTCTTCACCGTCATAGCGGTAGGATGTTTTAAAGCCTACTTGACTAGAAAATTCCGCCAACCTGTCAACAATTTTGCTCTCAAAATCACATTAAACTGTTGCAGTCATACTAAAAACAACCACCACAGACTACCTTGACAGGACTTGCCATTTGAGGAGAGCTGTCTGGGTTAAAGTATAGGAGAGCTCACCTCAAATGACAAGGCCTGCTTGATATGTTAACTTCCAATAAAAACATATTAGGTAATCTGAAATAATTCTGAAATGATAGTAAAACGAACAACATAAGAACTGGCGCCATTTTTGTATTTTTGAAACAAGACAGAAACGCTACCTTGTACCTTTTTGCATGCAACGTTTTCCGTAAACAAATTCATTTGTGGAGAAAATTCATTTCGGATTACCTCAAAAGATGTTTTTAATGGAAGCTACATGTAACATATCAAGGTAGGCCCTGGTGGTTGTTTTTAGTATGACTCCAACAGTTTTAATGTGATTTTGAGGTCAAAATTGGGTGGGTGGAATTTTCTAGTTGAGTACATGTAGGCTTTACTAGAAATTACTACATCCTACCGCTATGATGGTGAAGAGGCTACACGTGAGTGTATGTTCACCGTTTACCAGTTATCTGGGGCTAGTTTCTTTGTTGAATATTGACAGGCCTGTTCAATACATAAAACTTACACTTCCGTGCAAATAAAATTTTATGGCAAGCATTTTGTGCAAGGCTATATAGATTTGAAAGCAAACTGCTGTCATCTTCCCCATAATCATTGGGGTTCACATGACAAGATTTTGCAAGTCATTTTGTCACAGCCAGCTGCCAATCACAGCAGAAGAAGCAAACTGAACAAATTTACTACTCCCCTGGGCTGTTTAATTTTTCCTCTCTTTATATCCAATGTCATTTTGTAAAACTAAACATCCGTGCAGTTCTGTCGTTGCTTGATGCTAAAATCGCATATTGACCATCATTTTTTAAAACTGCGAAAGTCTCCACTACGCACGCGCACAGCTTAACTAAGCCGAAGCTTTGCCGATATCCGTGTGTAGTGACGACTTTCGCAGTTTGAAAAAAAATGTGCACAATTGATTTATTAAAAAAAAACTGTTTTTTTAGAACATATTAACATATCAGCTAGAATTTGGTTTGGTTTTAACTTTTTAGCAGTCTGACAATATTTCGGGCTGGTGAAAATACAGACAGACGGGCAACATTTTGAGACTGCCTGTCTGTTGGATTGGTTGACTGACCAGTTGGAAAAAGTTAGATAACTACACAATGTATGTCAACCATATAACAGGCAATGCCATTTACCTCATTGACTATTAAACAATAGCATGATATAAATGTTCAATTGAATACTATTGTTAGTCAATGACATACTGTAGATGGTTCTACCTGTTAATATCTAGGGGACTTTAGGGGGGACATAGTTATCTCCTTTTTTAGCCATTTAGTCATCTTGGATCAACTTGTTAATTGTTTCCACTGAGACAGCTGAGTACTACATGTAGGCTACATGTAGATAGCTCTAGTCCACTAAGGCTTGACTTGCTATCTTATCTGTACTTAGTTCAAATCTGAACAGCTGTTCAAAGGAATGTCAGCTCTCACAACTTTTTGTCAGCTAAACACAGTTTTTGAGATACTGGTATTTTATTTTTAAAATTTAAGCGGAAAGTGATTGTGAGTGTAAAAATATGTGTATATTTAATTATAGGAAAACCCATCTTAAATTTATTACTTGAAGTAATTTCTATTATTGTACCTCGCCTAGGAATCGGTGCAAAAAGAAATCACATCACTCATTTGATAATTGCAATTTCGGCAATCACTCATTCAATATCTTCTATTTATCTTTGGGACTTAAAAATAAGATATGACCATACCAGCACATCATTGAGTTTTAGAATAAATGAACACATCTCATCAGTCTGACATCACATATATGTTACATGTAATTATAAAGGTAAAGTGATTACCGGGTTCAGTATAATTGAACTTGTTAATTATTTCATTATATTCTCTTTGATGTACGTATACTAGGCTAGTAAACCTACATGAAGAGCTTTCAAGGCCTAGATGACCCAAATACCCCCACATGATGGTGTTAACCAAAGATCAAGAACAGCTCTGTCTGATTCACCATATTTTTAGAAACCAGATGTCTCGTTTAACATTTTCCGTATCTTTCCTATAATGTTCAATTAAACAGGGTTTCTCACATGATTGAAACACCCCTTTGGCTAACACTGTGGACCGGCCTATATTGGTCAACTTTTCAGAAATGTCACTAAGATCAAAAGACAATGAAAACTCCTATTTATTTGTATAAATAGTTCTTTACAAAAACAGACATGTCACATTATAATTTATATAAAGTAACAAAAAAAAATAATGAATATTTTTGTAAATATTTCAGATGGATCTTTACTTACAGTTCAGGGCCAGGTACCTGGTAATATGTACACAGCTTTATTATTGAACAAGAAAATCATGGATCCATATTACATGTACAATGATGATCAATATCGATGGATTGCCAGAGATGATTGGACCTACCGGAAAATAGAACAAGGTAATAAACAGGTTAGCCTAATACAGCAGTGTTTATATGGTATATTGAAAATGGTATTTCAAAAACATTGCAAGGGTCTAAATAATGGGGTTTAAAGATACTGGCTTTACTGTAAAGTACTTTTTATTCGCGGGAATTTATTTTTCGCGTTTTTATTCTTAAATTAAGTTCGCTGGAATTAGTTTTCGCTTATTTACTTATCACAAAAATAAATCCAAAAATTGTGCATATTTTCTCTGAAAACGTGTTAGGGCATGTCCATTGTTGTTTAGATTATTGATAAGAACTTAACTGCTGGGTAGAGATTATCGGCTATTTAGTAACTTACAAGTGTTCACACCCAACGCGAGTACAAAACACTAAGCCATGTTGCCTGTCTCGATGTGTCTTGCTGTGAGTTATTCAGGCAGGTGTCAAACCGTTGTGTTTGGCTGTTTGAGTTATGTCTGGCACATTATATGTCTGTTAATTATTTCTGTAAATTCCATCATTATCCTCTGTGATTGTAAAAACAAAATGTCTCTCTGGAAATGGACTACTACGATGAAACCACCAAGCTGTAGAAATTGGCGACTTGTACATTCTCCGTTGACATTGCTGTCTTATTTATACTAGTATTGCTTGTATATTCGCAGGAATTAATTTTCGCGGAAAACTGGTAACCGCGAATTACGCGAAAATTAATTCCACGCGAATATTAAGTACTTTACAGTATTCGTGAATACTAATTTACCAACTATTACAGTAAAACTGATATTGGAATATTTGTTGTTGTTGTTTAAAAGTCAAGATGGGTTGCCAAATTAAAGACAAACTATCTAAATATTACTTTGGTAATGGAAAAATTAATTTTGATGACATTGTTCATTAAATATAGCAAATTTGTGTTTTTCTTTGTGACGAAAATTGGCCTCTAATTAACATAAACTATGCAACAAATTTTCATATTAAAGAGATGTCTTAAAAATTAATATTCAAATAGTATTCAAATAATAAAAAGGAAAATTGGAATATCAAAATCTACTATTCGTTTCAGCTCTAGAAATAGATTGGAATCATTGAGCATGACCATCCTAACATTTCCAGAATTCTCAGCAAAACTAATCTCCTTAACTAAATTTGATAATTATAAACCATCAAATGACACTAAAAACATTATCATTCTTGGGTGCTAAGAGAGCTAATAAAACTTTGATTGGCACTAGCGTGTAATTTCTTCTTGACAGTCAGCTTAGGATGAGTGTGTCCTTTTGCCTGATTTCATCCAAAAATCTCTCCTGGGAAAACACATCTGATCAGTTTGTACTTGTTTTTTTTAGGACCTTATCCATGACAACCTCAATCATCTCCATCAATGATAACGGACTGGAAAAATATATTGATCATTTAAAAACCAAAATGTTGTTTTGCTGCTAAAATAAAGAGTAACAAGGGTTTAAAAATCTGACAAGCCAATCAATTACACTATCTTATGTACGGTATACTTTATTTGTCTGTTACAAACAAAATATACCTCTGGCTACCCATATTGACAACACTCTGGAGGAGTACTGTACTTTTTCAACAGGGCATTTACACAAGGTTTCACATTGCTTTGGTTGTGTTGATTTAAGGCCGATTTTCATCGAATACGACAACCGCAACCGTAACCGCAACCGCATCATTTAACCAGAAGTTGATGGTTCTGACATGACGTCCGCAGTGGGAGTGGTACTAGAGAATAAGTAATGTTCTATTTTCTTGACGTTGCGGTTGCGGTTACGGTTGCGGTTGTCGTATTCGGTGGAAATCGGCCTTTAAGTTTCACACAATTAGAAGGGAAAACTTAATGGCACGAAAGAATACAACCATGTAGTATAGTGCTGAGTGTGTGGATATGAACGTTATTGCAGACAGGACCTTTATTTTCAAGGGACATTCTGTGGATAACTTAGAATAGTAAACAATATTTCCAGTCTGGCAAAAAAAAGTGTATAATACTTTTAAACATAGTCTTATACTAAACTGTAAGTTGGCTTATTCACGTCCAATATAACCACTCCACCCCCATACAGTAATAAACTTTAACTGTAAGTTGTTTGCACTTTTGGGTTCAGTGGTGTTAAAATCAACGTAAAAACGGAGATAAAACGCACATCTGTTCTTTTTATAATATTATTTTATAAGTTATAAAATTGCCAGTCCGGGAACATATAGCAGGGACGACCAGGTCATACATTATTCAGCGATCATGTTCATGTAGAATAAATTATATAAACACAAATAATTTTGTAATAAATAGAATATAGAGTTTATTTATAGCAGTGAACACATCTTTAGTATCAGAAAATATCCTTAAAATCAGTGGCCCCATCAATACGTTTTACCACAACAAATGATTATTTTGGGCTTGATTTTACAGCTTTATGTATAATTTGCTCCATTATGAAAACTGGGTTTTCATATCCCTTCTGTATATAGGGCATGGGTTTATGAGTGACCAACATGGCATTTAATGTCATAAGAAATATCTCTTTATCTTAATATTAAGAGATATCTATAATTATCGGTTAAAAGACGATTTGGCCTCTCCCTCTATATATGCTTACCATCTATGTTCTAATAGCGTACTGTATTTTTTTAAAATAAATTTATGATAGAATATGCTTTACATATCATAGTATTTACTTTTTCTGACATCTCAATTCCCACCCATATGCTGTTCATATCGTGTTGACTTGATGTTGAAACTGTACATTTAGAAGTTGAATGAAATAGCCCGCAGCGAGTTGTTACATACATATTTTACATGTATATAATAATACACCATGGTCCACGCCTACTTTTACTTTATTACGTCTTATGTTTGTAGGCTAAATTGTGTTTGGCAATGGTCATAGGTCGATCTTATTTGCATTTATGTTACCAAACGGGTTTTAATTAATATTTAGGTTAAGGACAAGTATTTATACAGTAATATATTAATTACAAGGCGAAATAAAAAAAAGATATATATTCATATAAATAAGAAACGCTTCGAGGAAGAAGAGCACATTTTGAAGAGCGAGAAAGAAGAAAGTATATGAAAAAAATATTAGAAATAATATTCTTTGTAACTCGCTTATGAGCCATCGGTGCCATATCATTTAATTACAGTAAGGACTCTACCGCTAGTGATGAGTAAATAATGAGACCTTTATCTTTTCATGGCTTTTGCATGCGGTTATTTCCAAAGGAGGATTATATTAACAACACATATATTTAGAAAGAGGAGGACTTCAAGGTTCTTAATATGATGTTATATTATGATTCAATTTATCTTATAATGTCATAAATAAGCAAAAACGTTAAATAATTTAAAAAATTGACCTTTGTTTGTAACTCTTATTTTTCTTATGGTTGGAGAATTTTTCTCAAACTTTCATGTCTTTGTAGAAGAAGTATTTAAACTAAAATACCGCCATAGGGTTTTTCTAAATTCAAGCTAGTTTTTGCACAATTGAGAAAAAAATATAATTAAAAAATGATAAACCGCTGTTAAAAAAAGATTTGCCTAATATCTTCAAAACTAAAACGAATATAAAAAACTGTGTGAAGGCTTTTTAGTTTATGGCTTAAAGATTGCGTGTGGCAAATTTCGAAGACTTAGTCCAAACAGTTTACTAGAAATAAACGATTTAAGTCTCAAAAAACAAGAAAAATGAAAGTGAATACGTGAATGGGCCTTTTGTTAATTTGCTTGTGGTATTAGCCAGCAGGTCGTCAGTTCAGGTGGGATACTCACGTTAATCCCTTCCGCCTGCCAATCCACATAATCTTTAAGGCATGCATTTTACAATTTAAATCTTTAACAAATTTAACGTAGTATTAAACTTCCTTCATACATACGCCAGCGTACTGTGACAAAAATGTATGTCTTAGTTTGAAGATCCTAATTAGGACTTAATTATGTCTTAGATAGAAGATAATTAAGTCCTAATCAGGAGGTTTTAAATCCTAATAACGAGTACCAGGAAACAGGTTTATCCCGTCAAACACCCAATTCTGGTTTGGAGTTTAAGGCCCACTGTGAAAAATGTTGCTGTAATTTTACACCCGAAACAACTGGCAACTTTGTGACCAGTGGTTTCAGGTGTATATTTACAATTTATTTTGTATAAACAACTACAGCTCATTTATGAGTAAAATAACACTGTAAAAGATGTTGCTGTATTTTTAAACTCGAAACAACTGGCAACTTTTAGACCATTAGTTTCGGCTGTATATTTACATTTCTTTTGTATATATTTTTTTATAAATGCAGAGAAAGAAAATGTGACATGCCTCCACCGGGGATCGAACCCGAGAACTTTGGCTTACAGGTACATCATTTTGCCTGTAAAGAGAACTCACAACTGTCATGCCAGTATGGTAGCGTCCACAGCCATCAGAACAGCTGGTTGTCCAACAAAGCAAAATGAGCACTTGAGAGAATTATCTGAAATTCCATCATTTAAACAAATGCAGTGTTTTGTCTCTTTTAATAGAGATAAATATTAACGTGAACCGGTTTTGAAGGTCATGTATGGGAATACTTATCTTTAGTTGAAGCTATAATTATCTGTTAGTTTAAATAATCTAATTAAAGAATAAGTAAGTTTTTGTAATCAGAAAATATATGTTACTTTGAGGGAGCAATCGATATTTGGAAGTTTATGATAAATAAATGACGACATGTTAGGACTTCAATAAATATTTTAGGTAAATTTTCCTATCAAAAGTATAAGAATAATGACTAAAACTGTAAAGTTTTACATTTTTGTTTGGTGTATTTTTACAAATTTGTCTTTTACATAAATATATTGTGTATATCTGCTTACATCTGTTTTAATTGTAAATATCCTACAATACAATTTTACACCACAATTTAGGGTAATATTACTTCTAAAACGACTGTTACGTTTTTACACGAAAAAGGGATGTTGTATTACAGATAATTTTGATGTATTTTTACATCAAGTTTGTAAAATGAATAGACAATTTAGATTTTACACCATTTTTAATAGATATACACCTGTCTGTTGTAAAATTAGTACTAAAATTGATGTAATTTTTTTTACATGTAAATGTGCTGTAAAATTTTACAATCTTTTCCAGTGTTTTTTTACAGGCTTTTTTCACAGTGCAGTTAAGAAAACATTGCCTTTTGTACACTTGAATACAATTTATATAGAACATACTGGCTTTCTGATTAACAACTCTAGCACTTCTTAGAAGCAGCCTTGTTAGAGTACGAAGCCTGTTAAGCGTGATTATGTCAAAGATAAGTTAAGTGATCTGGTCTCAATAAGTATCGCACGCGTTCTCACGGTCTAACTTCCTCGTTTTGTCAGCCGTTTATAAAAGAAAATATGTGACCATCTATCAGTATGATGTATACATTCATAATTATTGATATTGAATTTACAAATATGACTTTATCTTAAGATAGGTTAAAACTTTAACTTACTATAATTCGGTAATAAGTCTAGTGCATTATGGATCGGAGTGTTTGGTCCAATATTAGTATAGGTCTAGCGAGTGACGGAACGGAATGTTTGGTCCTAATTCAGTATAAGTCTAGTGCATTATGGAGCGCAATGTTTGGTCTTAATTCAGTATAAGTCTAGTGCAGTATGGAGCGGAACGTTTGGTCCAATATTAGTATAGGTCTAGCACGTGACGGAACGGAATGTTTGGTCCTAATTCAGTATAAATCTAGTGCATTATGGAGCGCAATGTTTGGTCCAATGTTAGTATAAGTCTAGTGCATTATGGAGCGGAGTGTTTGGCCTTGATTCCGTATAGTTCTTTTGAGTTATACGGAGAGGAGTGTGTTACGGAACGGAATGTTTGGCGGAGTCTCTGTTTAGGTTCTGTGTGTTACTGAGCGGAATGTTTGGCAGAGTGTCTGTTTAGGGTTTGTATGTTACGGATCGGAATGTTTGGTCCAGTATCAGAATAGTCCAAGAGCGTTACAGAGCACAAATTTTAATGCCAAAGCAAAAGAGGCATGTTTTAATAGAACATGTTTCAAAGCTTGGAGCGACAGGATTCGTCTTTTCTGCAGGCCTCGGGTTATGTCTCACTTGTCCTTTCTTTCAGTGTCAGTTTCCAGCTGAGTAATATGCAATGTAGTTCCGTTCATTGGGCTACTGGATCTTAGGTGAATTTGTGATGTGCCCCGTGGTGAAAAGATTAACAGAAGACTAGTATATAGTATGATCATACTCTATCATGCGTATGTAAACTGAAGGTTAGTTATATAAGATGGCTGTTGGTTCTCACTGCTGGTCATAGAGCATCAACCATCGGTAACAAATATAATTCCGTCTTTTTATGAACTACTGCGAAAGGCTGTATTTAACTTTAGGTCGAGGGTGCTGTTTAGTCATAACAGCTTGTTAAAAAGTATCCTTGTAATAGGAATTTGTACATCTTTACTAGTCAGCATAATGGAATACGCTACAGTTTATACAGTGACATGTCCATTTAACACTCATAATGTTTTCCTCAATCGTAAACCAATATTGTCTCTAATGTCGATTAATTATTAATGATCTTGTTATAAGTGTACTATATGGACCAATATGTCTGAAATAAATATATTATTATTATTATTAAAGGTTGGTAAGTAATGTTGCAATGAAATTAGACGGTTAAGTGTGGCAATTATCTTGACAGTCCGCCGATAGTATCGTCACACTATCGTAGTATTTTCAAACAGATAGTCAATCATTCAAAATTAACAACTCATCAGTTTGTCGACTCCTAAGAAAATGTCCACTTCTATCCGATAATAGTCGATGAAGTTATCGGTAACATTAAAGAATTCTACCATGATACATTATGAAAAGGCATATGAAAGGCTTCTCATTGACAGAACTAGAATGAACGCCTGGGAATCATTGACAGAAACGGACTGGAGGTAAAACGAAGGGTTTCCAACAACTACTAGCTATTCTCTCTGCATTTTCAAGCAGTTGAGTTCTGAGGAAGAGTCTGATAGATCTCCTCTCCTCAAGTTGATGTCAATAAATGATGAAGAAGGGTATACTCCTTATCTTACTTCATTGAACAGGATATGAGAGCTAGCTGTTAGACGCTAACTAGAACTTAGGTGGTTTGGTGGGGTCATGCCAAACTTTCAGTTTCGTGAAGTACATCCCTGGCTGGGCGTTTATGGACAAGTATTTCCCATGATGAAACTGTGTAAATGTATATAGTTTATCAAAATATAATCAATATAATGCACATGTAATCATAGCTACATTTCATTGTAAATATTCAAAATAGACTCCGAAAAAGTTTTATAGCCAAGTTTTGTGTTCCGAAAGGTGCTTAGTCTGTTTGATCACATTTAAATGTAGCACGCGCCTCTTTACTTATTTATAATTTAGACAATGTTACTCAGTGCATAGAACCGTAAAAACATTGTACTGTTGTATTTATAGACAATGGCTATACCGTAATATAAAAATGTTGTCATCCCGTTTTGTTTTTATGATATTACAAAATCTAATTAACTTGTGTGTATTCATAGTCATACGATCGAATTTCTAGTGGCAGCTGTCCTATTAAATAGGGCATCATCTTGATGTTAGTTTAATTACAACTCGTATTACTTACCAGCACGAACTCTTGGCGCATTAAGATTAACCCTAGGTTATATAAGTATAGACTTGAAAAGCTTATATTCTCCTTACCAAGAGTACTATTATTATTTCAGGCATCAAGCAATAGATCAAAAAGCCTTCATTGTTTTTTCTCATTACATTACTATTATTATACTATTATAATTTGGTCAAGTACAAATATTGACAATGGCGAGTGTAATAAATGTAAACAATTATATCTTATAGAAATAAATGAATAACAGGCAATTTTTATTATTTAATATTCACAAATCCCGGAAAAAAAAGATTAAATATTCACATGTAAGAACAAATGTTTACAACGGTAAGTATAATAAACATATTTTTTTATAAATGCAGAGAAAGATAATGTGACATGCCTGCACCGGGGATATATATATATGTATGTGTTGGCCCTGCTAGTCAAAGGTCTCGGGTTCGTCCCCCGGTGCATGGAGGCATGTCACAATTTCTTGTTCTGCATTTATAAATATATATATATTTATATAACTGGGAAATTATTTGTGACCGATCGTTCCTTTCTTGCTCTATTTTTGGCATGTTATGTATTTCGCATCTAGTTACTTCTACATTTGGATTATATATTTAGCGTTATATCATTATAATCCATTATTTGTTGACATAAGCTTATTCTGAACTAACCATTGATCGCATTAAATTAAATGTATAATTATGTACGCAGCGTCTTCGTACAATAAGCTTACAATATACGATTAAAATATAAATATAGAAGCATAATAATAATATAATCCAACAAGCTACATTTATAAAGAAACATATATCATTTTATAAATGCAGAGAAAGAAAATGTGACATGCCTCCACCGGGGATCGAACCCGAGACTATGTATATATACAAACAGCTTTTACTTTGGTGAACTTTGAGATCGCTCTATCGACGTCCTCTACAGCTCAGTCGGTAGAGTCTTGGCCCTGTATGCCAAATGTATAGAGTTTCTATATAGAAATTTGCACTAATAAATATCTTTCATTAAGATAATATAATTGCGTGGCTGTGAGTCTCCTGATGCCATAGTGCTCTTTGAGCTGAGGGGCATTTGGAAGTAAATTTCTTCATTTTATTTTTTAAATAATTTTTTACCCCCTGTCATTGTTCAGTTTACTCCACCCCTTAGGCTAGCTAGCCCGCCGTCGTATAAGTAAAATACACCTGAGCACGACGTTAAACTCCAATTAAACAAACCAAGTGATGAATTTAAAAAAAATCTTTTGTCTTCCGATGGAAAATTAAATCGAAAATACAATTGCACCCAGTCTACAAATGCGTTACCGTTGTTTTCGAGAGTCAACTGATAGGGGACTTTCGAACTATGACTTATCGACATCGAGTGGGTCTATAACGGCAGACAAAAAATCTCTGCCTCCTTTACATTGTGGTAGTGAGGGATTATACCGTTTTGTTAAATGTGGTTGTCTATGCAAATGTATTATTCTATATTAGCACCACTGATTCACGGGTTTTAAAATTGTACCTGTGTGTATTTCATTTGATTTGCTTGACCGGTGGACTGTGATTATGTTGTTTAAGTTTCAAATCCAGACCCAGTTTATACATTCATTTCATAACTTTTGAACAGTTTTTAATAATCGCTTGATCAAAATCATGACTTACCCCCTATTTGCACAGTGATCATGTATTATTATATTATTACTCGAATGAAAGGGAAGATTTGACTAATATAATGTTGACATAACTTGTTTTCATAGTCGTCGTTTAATTCCGAGTATTTATCAGCAAGTCAGAGACGCTAACGGTTCGCATTAACCGTAAAATAAACTATGGACTCTAAGCTATCTATATCAAGTGCTACATGCACATGTTGATCGATTATTTAAAACGTCATTCATGTCAAACAGCTTTATAATCTCAATTTTATTTATTTAAACGTATATACTGTTCGTCGATATGTTTATAAAATTAGTTAAAATTAAATTAAACATTAAATATATCGGTATTAAAAGAAAAAAAAAATATCTGGTGAATATTCAATTTAAACTTATTTGTAATACAATAGAATTGACTTGTCTTTTCAATGTATATTATGCATCGGAAGTCTCTTGCTGTTTGGTTAAATTATATACATTCATACCTTTATAACAGCAGGAGTAATTTAACTGATAATTGGGAATTTATTAGTAGGGGAGACCAAATACATATAAAGTTTATAATCTCCATTAAATATTCAATTTTTTTTAATAATTTCTCAGTGAGTGCGTTATCATGCTGTTTAAACAATAAATCGGAATATAGGCTCTTCGATAATTGGGCGGATTAAAATAATGGAATGCTAATATGAGGTGAAAACGTCTGACCAAGCTGCCGATCTTAGAAATACCTAATGATTTAATATGTTGAACATACACACAATTATATTTTAAATTCAATCATTATCTTTTCCTTGATTGCGTTAAATTTCTGTAAACACAAAAGTAAGTGAGTTGAATAAAAATTGGAAGTAGTTTGAGAGTTGCTATTGCTATTGGAGAGATTTGGAAACATTTATTCAATACATGTATTATATTATATAAACGTACTTTTTCATGTATTGTAAGGACATTGTAAGTTTCAATAGTAGTATTATTGAAAACCTTTACCTAGTGGTATAAACATTGTTATCTTCTAAAAAACGT
>JAVFBY010026796.1:0-13340 GCA_034781015.1 Tonicella lineata
TAGAAAGCAAAAAAACATTATATTTTAAAGTGGTTATATCTAACACTTTTGGGAAAACAATGGAATGCTTTATTTGCTTAGTTTATGTGACGTTTTTTTTTACAAATACATATAGTGGCATATATCTTGGATAAACTTACCTTTAAAATGGAACGGAAAGTAAGATATTCGGTAGTGAGGTTTAAGTCAGACCATCTCTCTTCCCCCTTTGAAATCTCAAAAAGGACAATCGATAATCTAAATTCATTTTTATGTATTTTATAAATCTAGAGAAATACAATTTAACCTCCACCGGGGATCAAACCCGATAATTTTGTCTAACAGGGCCGCCACTTTACTGACTGGACTATAGGCTAGAGGACATCGATAGTGCGGTCCCAAAATTCTAAAAAGTAAAGGCTATATGTCTTTCTCTATAATTATAAGTCACTGACGCAGAGACACCGAGGCAGCATCTTCTTTGTAGATGTTACACACAAATGTGTTTGGTGTTTTGAGTTATATCAAACATTTGGTTCTGGCATATATTCATTTTTGCTAACGATAAATGTCAGTTTTGCAAAAATTGAATCCGAGACAATTGAACATCTATTTATTGAATGCCACATGGTTAAAATCATATGGAATGAATTGGAAAAACGGCTCCAAGAAATGTCAGGTGAAAGATTTAATTTATAATATATTATATTTGGATGAGGAGCAAGTAAAAAGCATTGAATGAAATTATTATGGTTGTAAAAAAATATATCTCAAATTGCCGATTTCTCTAGAAAGAAATTGTGTTGAACAATGTGGTCCAAATGACGATTAAACATTTTAATCTAGAAAAAATAATCCGCTGAATTATATTATAAATGCAATAATTTCGATGCAAAATGGTAAAACTTACATGATTATTTTTAGTGTATTGAGTGTATATATGGCATGTATCTACAGGAACTCGACAAGACATACAATATATACGTAATTGAGACCGTTTGTGTTGATTTACAATGCATTTCTCCGGCTGGCAGCTTGAGTGAGGCGTTTGAGTGCTACACAGACAAATCTTTGTTGTGCTTTATTCCCTATAGCCAGGTGGCTTAAGACCATTTTGGGGGGCTGAAGTGGACGTTCTGGACAAAAGCACTAAATTTTGCCCTTGGGATATAAATGGTCTAAGCTTTTGATTTTTAATAGGATCCTCTTCAACAAAATGGAGTATGGCGGCCACTTTGGATTTCAAAATGGCAGTTGCATAAACGTTATACAATGTACACGCATTTTCTTCCCCGTACAATAACTATCTAATAACAGTTGAGGGTAATTTCAGTAATTGCACCTTTTAAATATTGAATAATGATTACTTAACCGATTACCCCATCGAACTGGACACATCGTTGCTTATTAGTCTATATTATCACATAAGATGACTTAAAAATTGCCAATGTTAACCCATTAATCCCAATTGCCTAACCTTAGTTGATTTATTCACACTAACCAGTAGACGTGCTTAACGTGATAAAACAGTTTTAATAAAATGAAAATCGGCGAGTTTCTGTATTTTTCCCAGATCGAAAAAAGTTATGAGCTTTCCATTTTCTCCATAAACTGACAATTTTGATTTGCTTAGAAATGTTTAATGTTATGTATTTAGTTGAGCAGTTAAGCGGTATGTCGATGTATCTTGTATTATGTGAGTATCTATTTTAAATGAATTTGTTTTTATATAATTATGCAATGTTTTAACATATATATCCTATCAATAATAAGTTGTAGTTTTTACACTGAACATGACTTGAGTTTTAAGTTATTTTATATATTGATCTTTGCAGTTTGTAGTTTCGAGCTGACTTTTGTAAGAAATGACGTTCTCGTTAAGGGAATGTATTCAACTTGATCCAATGGAAATCGCAATTGATTATCACTGTATACAATATAACTATTGTAACGACATTTCAAGACATATTTCAACTCGTTCCTCGTAGGCCCAGCAGCACGTAAATAATTCTAGTTGTTATGTAAGGTAATATATTGTATATTAGAGTATTTAACACACAAGTAACTATAGTAATGAAAGTTTACATAGAAGCATTCTTTCCCACTCGTTCCTCATGGGTCTATTAGATAAGTCCAACTCTCTCACATTGGTAGCAGAGCGTGGTTTTATCTCGTGGTTAAGCACAGGCGGAGTGTAGGCTGTTTTATTTGTGTATGATATGGTTTACTCAGTTTTTAGTTAAAAGAATTTGAATACTTAGCAATTTTGGGTTATAGTATGAAATGTTACCATAGAGTTTTGGCAGCTTGAATGGAAGACTGAACATTAGACTTAGTTATCACATAAAGGATTAACCGGTTTTTATTTTAGTTAAGAGAAGTTGTTTATTCTAATTCGTTCAGTTTTGAATAACCTAGACATTGGTTTAAATAGCAGAATAAATAAGCACGACTCAAGTTTGATAAAATTTAGTAAATTGTTTTAAATACATTATGTAGGTGGTTTAATTGTTGCTAGTTGTGTTGAACTGATTTGGGTTAAACTATAAGTTTGTTTTAAAGTATTTAGAACTGATTTGTAAGTTTAGTTCTTAAAACACAGAACAGGTGTCAAGTTGTTTACACTCCGTATCATAACATTTCACATGTGTCACAAGGCATGTCCCGTGGTGTTAATACTTCTGTTAATTGAAAATGTGACAGAGGCCCGCACAGCCGTAACGAATTAAAACGTCTGTTTCTATAGTGTTTTAGTCTAGCTGGGGTTTGGTAATAAAAGAGCTCGGTTACTTAATACATTGATGTTATCTTGGCGTTAATGACATTGGCAAATTCTAGAGTTAAATTTCTTTTCAAATAACTTTGCATATATATTTTTTTTCTCCATTCTAAGTTGGTAATATTTGGGTTTGTTTTGTCTAGATTTTCTGTTTATAATTGGACGATACATGTAAATATTTTAGCTTTGATGGTATTTGTTTGTTTTAGGTAAAACATTGACTTCATTGGACTATATGGAAGCACAACATGCTATAATACGGCTTACAAGTGATAGATTATATAAATTTATGTTTTGAAACAGAAAGTCTTGTTGACCTGTTATTATTAGATTAAGTTATAATTTTGATGTATTACTCACAATTGGGGTTACTTTGGAAAATATTGTTGTGCTAGTTATTTCCTTAATGTAAGATTGAAGTTATTGTAGACTAAGTGCATAGCTAGTGTAGGCCATTATTATGTCTAAATGACGTTATAGCTTAAGCTTTGTTTATACTTCGCTATTTAGATACACTGTCGGTCCATTCCGTAATAAGCACGGAATTTGAAATTAATGAGGTAGTCAAGCTGATCAGCTAAGGTTCAGTGTTGTCCAAAATGTAAATCTTCAACAATGTCCGTAAAACGAAGCTAGTTTTTGAAATGGCTTTAATTTTCGTTTGATTATTATAGTTTGAATTATTTTGAGTAGCTTGAAGTTATTTCAGTGGTTTGTAGATTCAGGTTTATTATTCGGATATAGTGAAGTTATTTTTTTATTTTTTGTGTTTGTTTGTATAGTTAAAGGTACTGTTTTACACCAGTTTAATCTGACACATTGGCATTACTTGGTGGATTATTTAAACAAAATGTTGAAACTTTAAAAGCTGTACAATCTCAGAATTCACAAGTTCATACAATGCATACAATACCAAGCAATGTCCCGAAACCTGGAACTTACTCAGGCAGTTCAGATAAAGATTCAAGTCAGTTCTTATTAGTTTATGCTAATTACGCTAGAATTATGAAATGGAGTGAGTTAGATAAATCGCTATGTTTAGTTACGTATTTGACTAGTCATGCCCAACAGTTTGTTTTAGATCAGCAGATAAGAGATGATTTTGATCTGGTGAAATCTGCTTTAATCGAAAGATTTCAATGTTCTCAACAAAGGTGGGTAATAGAGGGAGAAATTTATGCTAGGAAACATTTACCAGGTGAACCTTTAGGAAATTATACTAATGGTATAATGGCTTTGTGTAAAAAAATGGGCAAAACTAAGTCTGAAAAATTTTCGTTTTTTGTCAATAATTTGAGTGACAATTTAAGACCACATGTCATTTTCTCTCAGCCAGATAGCTGAGGCTATTAATGCAAGCAAATAAGCTGAAATATGACTCCTGAGATCAGTCGAGCCTGTCAAACAGAGGATGTCCAGGTAAGCTCACTTTTAACCAAGCCTACCGAGTCTATTGAGAGCTCTTCAAACAATACGCCTGTTGGTAATCAGTCACTTGTAGTGATTAAAAGCGGTAATATAGTGGAATGTAAAGATACGGTACCAATAAATATCCTTACTTCTGTTACTTATACAATTTATTGAAAATTGTTTAACAAACCACAGTGGTTTTAATTGATTCTGGGGCTAAGTTATTGGTGATTTCTAAACGTTTTTTATAATTCTTTTTTTGTGATTTATGGAAATTAGAGTTAAGTTCAAGGGATTACCTAATCTGGTTACAGCAGGTGGAGAAGCACTTAATGTGTTGGGTAAGTTAAGTGTACCGTTAGAAATTGGTAAACAGTTAGTGTTACATGACGTAATTTTAGTAGACAATTTGACACATGACGTCATTTCAGGCATCGACTTCATGGTAACAAACAAAGGCGTTTTGGATTTCAAAGATATAGTGTTTTATATTGAAAATTCTCTTCCCGTGAAACTACAACAACAGGTTGGTTTATACATTAGATTTAAGACGTGGCTATTTCCAAATTCCTTTAGATCCAGAAACAGCAGAAAAAAACAGAACATGACAAGTTCCTATCATCCCCAATCAGATGGTTTATGCGAGTGTTTCAATTCCTCACTAGTAAGCGGTTTGAAACGATTTACAAATGAATCACAAGATGATTGGGACCTCTATATTCCGGCCATTTTATTTGCTTATAGAACTTCTAAAGCAACAAATAGCACAAAGTACACACCTTTTCATTTACTTTATGGGCGAGAAGCAAGATTGGCGTTATATGTAACTTTGAACAATGAAATAGGTCCAACTTTGTCTTTCAATGAACATCTAGATGAAATTAAAGCAAATTTACAGATGTCTCAAACTTTGGCAAAAGAAAACATAAAGCTCTCACACGATAAGATGAAAAGTCATTATGACAAAAAAGCCAAGCAACCAACATTCAACATTGATGATTTAGTGTACCTTGTTCACACAAATGAAAGGGATATTATTGGAAAATCAAGAGCCTGATGATCAAAGTGAAACAAATGTAGGTAACTCTTCTAATAATGTCTGGTCAGTGGAGAAAATTCTGGACAAGAAAATAAAAAAGGGGAAGGTATTCTATAAAATTAGGTGGCCCGGGTTTTCGTCTAAAGATGATTCTTGGGAACCTGAAGAAAATATTTTAGATCCTGTACAAATAAAACAATATAACGACAATATTTAATATTTGTTTTTTTCTGTTTACAGAAGTTGGTGTGACATAAAGGTGACAAATCTAAAGAAAAGAATATATATGTTTTTATTTTAGATTGTTGAAAAAGGACAGAAAACAGTATTTAGTTGTGTACTTGTGTTGTGATGGTTAAGATAAAAGTAAAAGTAAAAATGAGTACTTTTAGATTCAATGGTGAATACACTTCTTTGAGATAACGATAAACGACATTTCTTGGCTTAATGGATAACACTTAGACTGGCAAGTCGCAATGGCACAAATGTTTGTATATACTTTTAATGTAAACTTGTAAATAACAATTGTTGTTGTAATGCTGTTGTATGTTTGTGTTTAAGGAGCTATTAGGATATTAATTTAAAGGAAAAGAAATATCTAGTAAGGATATATATATAAGACTTTAAATTAGAGTATGGTGTCTCAAAATAATTATCACAAGGATAGTTTAAATTAGCTATTAGATGGTAAAGTTAAATTGATGAAACTTGAAATAAGGAGTTAATTGAGTATGTGTTTTAAATTTCAAAGTAATGTGGTTGTGTATCGTTGACTACATGAAATGATGGCAGGGTAAGTTTGTCTATTGTTCGTGATTGTGAATTTGTTTCTAAAAGTATTGATTTCGAGCACCAAATAATGAGTAGCTGGTCGTATCGACTTTCTATTGCAACAGGGCACACCAGAATAACAGAGATATATTTTCAATGTTAACTCCTGTTTTGTTTTGTTTTTTGTTTTCAAAGACCCTGTGTTGCTAGATGACAGATGTACTTTCGATAATATTTCAGCAACAATGACGAGTGTGAAAATGATCGTAATTCCCAGAGGCCTGCATTGGATTAGATGGTAGAAGATAATTACAAGGATTCAAGGGTTCAAGAGTTTTCAATGTGTGGATGTGAGTAGTGATTTAAATGAATGTAAATAGAAGAACTTTGTCAACGCGCCAGGAGAATAGATGAACATTACGACTTTTAAAACAACTTTGACATTATTACTTTTAAACAACTTTAATCTCAGAAACAACCAATTTTAAACCAACGGTGAACATAATAGGACAGTGAATAATCAACAGTGAATTTCATTTATTTGTTTTTAACATTTCTTCAAAACAATTTGGGCTTCATCAAATTTGATTTATTCCTGACTAAATGTGTTATATGGTGTATTATTTTAAACTTGTATATTTTATGTGAATGTTTAGTGAATGTTTTCTCTTTTGCAGGAAAATATTGATTTAAATGTCTATTGTTGATAGAATAGATAATTTATGGATAGCTTAAAATAATTGTAGTGACATTCTTGGAAACTTTGTAATCAAAATTTTAAGTTATCCCATGCTTTTTCCCCTATAGTCTAAATACTGAATAGTTTTGCTCCCATAAGGTTTTTATCGCAGGAATAACGGTAGAATTTGAAAATCTGGCGAGTATATATTTGGCATTTATTTGTTTGTTATGAATCGGTAAAACTTTCTTTTAATATGTAACTACAGGATTACATTGTGTCAATAGGAGATATCAGAAAATATAAATTTAAGATAATATTAGGTTATAGGGTAATTTTAAATGCGGGGACGCATTTGTTTTTTTTAAAGGGGAGAGCTAATGTCATGTGACAGTTTTCTGGAATTAGTTTGTAAAGTTTTCTAATACATAAATTAAATAATTATCACAGATTGTGCACAAAAGGGCATATAGTTGAGGTTTTTATGTATTGTTTCACAAGTAGGTGTCCACTGGACCATACACAGACATAAGAAGCTTAACTAATATATCCGGCTTGTATCCATTTGACAGGCATTACCGCTGGCTGAAGCCTTGCCACATGTAGAGAGATAACTTACACTTCAATTGATAAACATCCGGGGAGTCTGGTTGAGCGTGTCAGGGTTTATCTTACAAAGGAACCAGTTTAAAAACTAGTCTCCAAATTTAGAATAAAAGCTAGCACTTTGAGTAGAACCGCAGAAGTTATTATTAAATTATTACAAAAGGCTACATTGAGTATTTATATAGATAAACTTTCTGAAATCTTGGTTGACGTGATTGGATCAGGTAAGTTACATTTTGATTTGTTGAATGATTGATTATGATTGTTTATATATTGTTAAATGATGCTTGTTTTATAATGAAAATCTGATGGATTTGAATACCATAATATACATTTTGAAACTGAAGCGCGTCTTGTGTTGCTCGATAAGTCTTTACAGAGATTAGAGATCTAACAATTCCAGGACCTATGTCATCAAATAATTGAACGTTGATAATGACGTTGACTTTGTTCCATAGCCTCATTGGGTCCAACTATGGCAAAACTAAGAAATTTGGCATTATTAAATGTTGCAATTATACTGTAGCAGGGTAGCAAAAGAACAGTGTCAGGGAGCGATTTAACCTGCAATGTAACATTCACCATTAATGGGCGGACAACTCTGTTAAAAGGAAAGCCGTCTAATAGGGGCCTACTTTAAACATTGCGTTAATGTCCACCCTCTATAGAACGCAAATATCCCTTTAACATCAAACCTATACACATCATTTCGTTATTTTCAGACATTTCTTTGAAAGTGCCCATGAAACCAGAAATTTGCTAGGGGTAATAGTTTGTTTTGTTGTTGTTGCAAGTTGCACTCTTCGTTAGCCACACTGTTCAACACAAATGTATTTGGCAGACTGGAGTGCCTTCTGACTAATAACAACAACGCGAAACGTTGCTTTATATATTTTAGGTAACGAAATGTCATTTTAGTGAGCAATTGTGTGCTTATAATTTGCAAGCGTACATCACGTCTAGCGATAAGCGTGGCTTTAACCTCTCATCATTATTCACATGTGCATACATAAGTAAGAATGTTTGTTGATGTTATCATTACTTGTTACGGTGTAACCAAATAACTAAACAGGCATTCATTTGAACTTATCTTTGTTAATGCCATCCTCAGCTTTTAAAAGATTCAGATCTTAGCAATATAATTGGCTTCTAAGTCACTAGCGTTCTCCATTTTGATGTATACATATACGTCTTCTGAATCAAATAATTCATTTATATCAGTTTAATAAAATAAATCTTTACCAAACTTAATTGATATGCTGACTTTGTTTTTTTCACATATCTTGTAAATGTGGGGTCACTGTTAAAGTTACGAGGGGCACCTATCTTCCAAAAAGTACTTAAGAATCAAAAAGAGAAAAACGATAGGAACATAGTAATAGAAACGTTGCTGACAAGATCAAAATTTCCGGAAACTGTGTAGTATGTCATCCAACCAACAAAAAAAAGCTTTTATTATAGGCTTACTTATATACAGGATTGCCCGTGTACAATGAAAATATCGGGATAATAATAACAACAAAATTCCAATAAGATTAATTGATTGATAATGGAGAACATTTTGTAGCATATGTCTGATTTGTAATTCATCTGAGCTTATAATGCATGCTTGTAGATTAACTGTTATGTATACACTGGTTTTGCAAATGTAATTGTCTATACATGTATAGGTAGACACCAAAGTTGAGAAGATAAGTGGCTTAGAAGCAAAGTCGGTTTCACCCACTTCTTGGGTCCATAAAATAAAAACAAAGGAAGGTATAAGAATTAAGAAGATTGGTTTATAAACAGGAACATTGTGAAATATTATCTCAAATAGGGTACAAAATATTGGCATTCAATTGGCCACAAAACACAATGAAAGAGACAAGGGGTCAGAAGAAAAAATTACACAAATATAAAGTTAACTGGCAAGTGCTTGTAAAGCCACAGTATCCACATAAATGAAGGACTACAGTCATCAATAGCGAGTGTGGCCACCCTGTGCACCAATGCATACAAGCACACACCTCCGCATTGACGTCGTCAGTCGACAGGGATAACGTCTCATAGGTTTAACAGAGCTTGCTCAATTTCCTGTTGATTAGTTGGAGGAGGCACGAGCTGTCACAAACGGTGGTCAAGGTGATCCCAGAGATGCTCAATAGGGTTCATGTATATTGAGCTGGCTGGCCAGGGCAACGCGCTGACGTTTTCGGTCTCGAGGTAGTCTGTAACAATGTCGGCAATGCGAGGTCTTGCGTTGTCATGTTGCAAGATCAATCCTCTTGGCTGTCGTTTGAGGAATGGAACGACGACAGGTCTCAGTACCTCATCAACGTATCGCTGGCTAGTCAGATTACCTCACACAATAACCAGCTGCGTCTTCATTTGGTCACAAATCCCGCCCCCTAACCATGACGCCTCCGTCTCCAAACGGACGAACCTGTGTTATCCAGTTTGGTGCGACACGCTAACCCCTTCGTCGGAAAACTCGAACTCTGTCATCGTTCCTGAATAGACAGAACCTGCTCTCGTCTGTAAACAGCACTCTCACCCAGTCACGTCGCTGCCACCGACGTACAATACGTGTCCATCGCAATCTGCGTTGACGGTGTGAAAGGGTCAAGGCCATCCCACGGAAGGGCGGTAAGGTCGTAAACCAGATGAACGAAGACGACGTAGTGTTGTTCTGTGGCTGATGACATGGCCTAGTGCCGTCGCCGCTGTTGACGTCGCCGTGACGAATCGGTTTCGGAGGTGGATCTGTCAGAAGTAGCGATCTTCAGCCGCAGTTGTTACCATCGGTCTTCCCGATCTTGGTCTGTCTTGGGTCTGGACTGTCTGCTGATAGCGTATCAACAACTTCCTGATGGTGGTTTGGCTGTAGTTGAACGTTCCTGCGAGGCTTCCATGATGGACATACCGAAGGCCTGGCCTCGTTGCGCTTTCGTAAGCCTTCGCATACTGTTGGTGTTTTTCGGTCACTGAATGTCTGTTCTTTCGAGTAAGAGTATTTATGCAACATTACCGCACGTGCATCACGAGTCATGCCTCGAAAGGACGTTTTGCATGTTGTCGCAATTTCACAATTCCAATTGCTGCGTTCGTGACGACGCGTTCTGGTAGAGGAAACGATGCATTCATACACGAAGTCCTGCTTAGAATCAAACCGGAACCGCGCTTTTACTTTTATATGACAAAAAATACTGTGAAACCTTTCTTGCCTGGGAGTTTATTTTTGATTGTTGTATAGCTGTAAGGCTAGATTACTCGATGTCCACTCGATGCCCACTTTTGCTTCGTTTACGCTTCTTACGTTAAAAATTTTCCATTCAGAAGAGTTTTGGCATGTGAGTAAAAGTCAATTGTATTATGAAAGTATTCGCGTTTGGAAACATTGATCCCAGTGTGCCTGTGTGTTTAGTCCTTGTCGTGGTTCAATGTATTATTTTTTTTCACGTCGATGCTTTTAAAGTTTTCATGTAAAATAATTATATGATGAAAACAGACAAATAACCAAAACAGTGCACAGTATGACCATAGCAAATTCATATTACATTGTTATCTTCCAATCAGAGTAGTCTGCATCTTGCTCGAATGGTGCCTATGTCAAAATTATGTGGCAGTAGTCATCTTGTGCGCTAAAGATGTAAATGCCGACTGAAAATGATGATATGTGGAGACCGGTGGTTTTGGGACAGGGGTATAGTGGGACAAGGGATTTTTAATCTAAAACTAGAGTGGAAATTCCAGCATGACATCACCAGAGTGAGGGGGATTCCCAGCTGCATTTTGAGAAAATTGAACAAACACCCAGCATCAACAGGAGAGGAATGGGAGTAAAATTTCTGGTTTTGAACTCGTCAAGTAATTTTTTGTAAGGCAATTGTTTTTGTTCTGTTTAAAAATGTTTACCACCTTTCACTATCTATTTACCACAGTTGAATCTATCAGCATCAGTGAATAATTAGAAAACATAGTTAAATCAATCAGCCTCCACATGCTACATTTCTGAAAGAAAATGGCTAAGAAGTGCTACGGGGGCGCATTGGGACAATTATGCTGGGGCATAATGGGACTAATGTTAGTTGGAATCCATTCAAAACTTTGTATTTGCATTTTGAATTTTCATAGACAATCATGGTTAGGCATAGTCCTGAACCTCAGGCCGATTGAGGCTTATTATTATTTTTTTTGTTTTACATCGAAGATGCAAGTTGTTCATCTAGGTTAGGCACTGGAAGAAGAAAAGGCCAAAGTCCGCATCAGAAGATGAGATGAGAAACGCTGTAAAACATATGTAGGATCTGAAAAATAAAACGGTTTTGTCATTTAGTTCACACTTGTCATTTATGTTCGTTCTTTTGTTTCTGTCACACAGTGCCCCCGCCTATGTCCCAATGCACACCATACCCGGGGCATAATGGGACAAATTTTTAAATTGTATTAAAACCGTAAATTTAAAAAGTAATAACATTGTTGCAAAATTTCAAATCAAAATACTTGTAACTACATATCAATTAACATTTAAGCCTATTAATTTGCAGCTTGTGTAAAAATTAAGCCGTAACCGACCAAAAACTTGCAGTGTCCCAATGCGCCCAGGTCTCCCCTTCACTGACTACTTGGTGTTGAGTGCTGCGTTCAGTGCTACTACATCTATTTGAAGACAAACACGTTCAATTCAATTCAATGACATATTATTATATATCCAGGTGCCTTAGATAAGTAAGGGTTAAAGTTAATAAAAAACACCCCAGACACAGCTTAAATCAGGTCATGACATTTTCAATACGTTAAGCACCCAGGTTGTGTTATCTACGACAGCCTGACCGCATATACCTTCTGTGATTACGCAGCACACCATTTGCTCACAGTCTAACAACGAAACAGCAGTGCTCATAACCACTTAGAAGTTTTCACCTGAAAAGGTAAGTTTAAAAAAAAACACAAATGTGACTTATTGTCATCACATCTATATTATGGCATATAACATAATAATTTACAGTACAATAGGCGAATACATACATGTACATGTATAACATTCGTTTTAAAACTGTTATAAACATACCATAGCAAAAGACACATTATTAGAAGTATCAAAGGGAAAAGCATTTTGCGAAATCATCTGAACACGTCATCCGGGACATTCCGTAATGCCACGACCCTGTCTTATAGGAGATTGGAACTGAAACGGCTATATCCTACAATAACCTATCAATGCAGACACGCCGATTTAGTATTTAGTAAAACTTAGTATTGTATGCTGATGTTCTCCTACTGTGTTTACTGACGTGTTTTTGATTGCTTTCTGGTCGCTTTACATATTTCACTAACGGTCAGTTGCATGGGTCTTGTTGCACAGCAGACCTAACTGGATTGGTAGTTACCTTAAAGGCCCAATAACAGCTGAATAAGCTACAGCTAATGATAAAAACAACAAAGGGGAGTTATGTATGTTTTCCAGATAGAAAGATTTATGAACTGATCATTCAGCCATCAATTGAGAGTTTTGATTTACTATTTTTCTTTTAAATCAATGCTTATGATTGGATTTGTTAACGTAACATAGAGATAAATACCCGCCACAAATTTACGTTATCTGGGCACTACTATTTTAATCTAACGCTGTTAGATAAAAATGCATGTGGCTGTTTAGAGTGCTTTAAGGACTAATTACAACATCCGGGAAGGTTGCTTTGTATATGTAAGATAACGAAATGTCCTTTTAGTGACAAACAGTGCGCTCATATTATTTAAGCTTTCAGCTCGTTTAGCGGTTATTAGGGTTTTGAGTGTCGATATAAGTCAATATTATACATATTTGCATTAAATAGTTTGTGTATACTGTACATAAATAAACATTATGACAGGTGCTATGACAATTAATCTGGTAATGTGGCCAGACGGTTACGATGTTATTATTGATGGCGGCTTTAAAACAGCTAGATAAAGAATTAAGGATTTTACTGATAGGTTTTCCTCCACACCTATTAAATCCCAGTCTGAATACTCACTCAAGAGACATGCCTTGAATGTTTACTGTATTTTAACAAAAAACAAAGCCGAAATCCAATTTTCAGCTGCCAATTCCC
>JAVFBY010026907.1:0-13339 GCA_034781015.1 Tonicella lineata
ATAGCGTCACGCTACACAGATGTGACGTCATTTCGAACCATTACTAGCCGGAAGTAAATAGTGATTAGTCAGCAAAGAGGAGATAACTGCACTTTTGAGAAGGGGCTATAGCACGGGGCGCTGACCACCCTCTTGAGGCGTCTCTATATGGCAAAGTTTAGCCGGTGGATCACCACTGGGTTCCTCATATGCTGGGCTCACCACGGGGTCCGCTAGGGTAGTCACATGGACGACCCGTCGGTGTCGTTTTAGTGGTGTAGAGGCATAAGCTGCATACATGCAGGGTCATGGCCAGGTCTGGCCGTGGCTTTTCTTCCGGTGGCTCTTCTGACGGTGCCGGGCTAAATCAGAAGCTCGCTTGGCCTGGTATGGGCACTCGCTGCAGGGGTAGTACGTAGGGATCTGGTACTGTCGTGGCTTTCCTGTCGGTGACGGACTATATAGGTGCTTCTTCCATTGAAAACTTTAGAACATCTACACTAGTCCTTGACTTACACGGGCTTTTATAGACGCTCAAGCACCTTTTATGCAAATAATGAAATGTTTCTGCAAATGTTGGAATATACATGTAGTGACGTTATGGCGGGTTTGAGTCGTGTTAGGAAAATATGATGAAATAGTGTGAGGTAACGGCGTGCTATATGGAGTAACACCGCGCTAAAGGCTGCATTATAGGCTGACGATTTAAGTCAATATAAATCAATATAAATAGAATAATTAAATAATTATTTTATCCTCCAAGGTTTTTTTTACTACATACAAGGAAGGCGTTGGTACCGTGCCAATTAAATTTATGCCGTGTATTGCGTGTACATATAAAATAGACAGCTGTGGGATTTGAGGTTTGGGAATTGTATACTTTGTTGCCGTTTGTTTGCTCCACCTTGACGTCATAACAGCACAGACATTAAAAGAGGGACCGCGCTGACGTTCAGTCAGAACCCGCATGCTTGCTAGGAGCAGCCCCATCTATAATTACAGTTTTGCACCCATTTTGTGTTAAAATATTGCTTATTTAAAATAAATAGTAAGTTTCGTGCATTATAAATGGTAATTCTACTAATAAGGCATCTTTTTACACAATACAACTCTTAAAAAGATAATATAATATAATATTGATAATGCGTCCCTTGAAGTCTCAAAAGTCAGGCAAGGGAGTTAACTCTGACATATCATACCATACAGATGGCTGGCTGGGGCGGAGCGTTTATGGCATGGTCTCATGAGAAACGGCTGAAAAATTTGGCCGTGGACAGACGCTCAAGCATATAACGGTTATGCGCAGGCGCTAGGCTATTACATGAATACGTTGGGAGTTGGTGCTATCTCTCCTACGTGGTGAGTCGGCGCTATTACAGGAAAACGTAGTGTGCCGGGGCCGCTCGTGGAGGGGAGCTATTACTTCATAACGTTGTGGAGGGGAGCTACATAATAAGGCGTGCGCGTTATTATGCTTTATATGAATCCAAAACAATTGCTCCAGCGACATTTGCTCCGGCGACAATTGCTGCGCAACAATTGCTCCGACGACAATTGCTTCAGCGACAATTGCTACGGCAACAATTGCTACGGCGACATTTGTTTGTTTGGCGAAAATTGCTCCGGCGACAAATTCTCCGGCGACGTTTGCTCCGGCGACAATTGCTACGTTCCCAATATTGTTCTGCTGTATTCGGTACAATTATCAGCGACACATGTGGCTGACGAGAGTCAATTTTCCGTAAGTTATTGGAGGGCCGATTTGATATATTAAATATTTATATTTTATGTTTTCTCCTCCTTAACCACCAACTCAGAATCTATGTACAATCGGAGCAATTGTCGCCAGAGCAAATGTCGGCGGATCAATTGTCGCCGGAGCAATTGTTGCCGGAGCAATTGTTGCCAGAGTAATTAGTTTAGTTTAGTTAGTTTAGTTTATTCACCATATTAACATAATTCATATAAATTTATACAAAGTAGTGCATTACATAAAAATACAAAGTAATGAAATAAATTAGCATATTATCATATTGGGCCTATAATATATTTGCATACAAACACGGTGCGACAAGTCGATATAATCCGTCGAATTCTACTGAAACGAGGCATGCAAATAAATGGGATCAAAGTGATACGAACTTTACTTACAATTCAGCATGTTCTGGGGTTCTTTACTTACAATTCAGCATGTTCATGCTGAACATGCTGAACAATTGTCGCTGGGCAATTGTCGCCGGAGCAAATGTCGTTTTTTCGGAGCAATTATCGCAGGATCAAATGTCGACTGAGCAATGTCGGATTACCGCTTTATATTTTGATAAATGCAGAGAAAGAAAATTTGGCATGCCTCCACCGGAGATCGAACCGCTTTATATATACTACTGGCGGAAAAATCAGCCTTTGGTAAAGATTCAGCCCGACCTATGCTCAAGCGTCGATCAGCGTTAGCTGATATTTGCGCCCGGCCACGTGGTCTAGGTGTGATCTAGTTAGTAATTCGAGCTCTGATAATATTATTTCGAGTTTTAGAAATGTTTAGTTCTAATTCAAAGCCTAAGTTGTAAGTGGGGAAATAGTTTGGGTAAAGTAAGGCATATTTTATTCCCTCGTGCAAACAGTCTTTAAACACGATGGTTATAGCGGTAGGTGTTCAATGATAACTCTCGTTTCTACTTCTGTGTTGTGCACCGGGATTAAGGTTCATTTAGACAGCCGGCCCTTGTCTGGTAGTTTATTTAAGGTTTTGGGAAGTATTTCTCTGTATTAAACACAAGGTTTAAAGGGAATTCTGGGACGATTGCAAATGTTTTTATTAGAGATAAGGTGTTCAATTATCGTTTTTTCGTTTCCGCTTCAGGGAGTAAGTTGGAGACATCATTGCTAAATTCTATATATATGGGTATTTTTGTCTCTACTCACTCGTCTGTCTAGATTTGCGTGGGGAGGGCATAAATGTTGTGGGTAGTCCTATTGTATCCCATCATGCTATACACACAGTGGGTAGGCCTATTTAGAGTGATTCCCAAAGGCTAGTGGATGTCGCGACGTCCACTGGCAAGCTATACTACGGATAGCCCCTGCTGCTAGTTCCAGCCAATTATAATTGTTACCCGAGAAGGGGCATAACCAGTTTGGGTGGAAGAATTTGATATGCCTGTTTGTCTAGGATTGGAAGTAGCGGTAACACCAGTGTATTTACAGCCGCTATAAGTCTTTCGCCGGCTTTGGAGCTTAGAGATAGTATATATACGCCGTACGGTTATTATGATAGAACCTCGTTTAAATCTGTCTTCACTGGTTCCAAGCCTCATGATCTGTATTGTTTAATCGACCGATTTTGTTTGCGCCGCGAGAACATGCCGAATGTAAGTGTTTATAATGTTTTTCTGAGTCGATTAGCGATTCTTACCGTTCCTGTTGAAGCTCCTCGATGTAAGGGTTGTAGGGTGCATGGTTCGTAATGGACAGGAAATGCTGCAACGTTCGACAATGCATTTCTAGTTTTTCAGAGAGGGTAAGCCATTAGGAAAGGCTTCAGGTGCGCTTTCGTGTCGAGAGGCTTCAGCGCTAGTGGAGATTGCAAGGCAATTGGTTTTGATGTGTTATCTTCTAGGCTAGTTTCTACTAGTAATGAGTACTAATTGTGACAAGTGGGCAAGACAGTCGCTGAATTACCACACATTCAAACCAAAATACTTACTTCCGCTCTGGCGATCTTTCTGCATTTATAGCTCAGTATCACTACGTTTAAGCTATTAGCAATTTTCCTCTGATTCAGTAATAACCCAACAGTGGAATTAAAGTGAAATTAACTTGAACGCTAACATAAATCAATTATTCTCTCCATCGGACATTGGGGGGAAACTTTTGTTGGCGTAATAAGTATGCATATTGTTATTTCCCCTTAATGAACTAAAAGTTCACCCTGTTACACTCTACCGGATATGGAGAAATATCGTTTCGACATTAACAGAAGTCACAAAATGTTGAGTTTAGTAACGCTTTTAAATCACACCACTGTGCCTACACAAAGTTCTCCAGACTCGTTTGTACAGGATATAAAACCGTTGGACAATATTGGAATCGGGGTGGCACACAGTGATTCAGGAATGGATATGTTGAACAGTTTTCATCAAAATAGCATATGTTGTCATATTGCTGTGCTCATTATAAGTAAATCTCTCCGGAGGTCTTCGTTGTCTAATCGGTCTCGAACATGTTTGAATTCCTTCAGGTGGACGAATATCATGGATCTCCTGGCGCCTACGGATAAACAACTCTGCGTCAGCACGGATATTCGGTTGAACCTTTCAGTCTGGCCATTTCCTTGTGGATGGTAAGGGGTGGTTCTAGAATGAATGATCTGGAAAAAATGTTCAAGTTCTTTAAAAAGGTTATTCTCAAACTCTATCCCTTGATCATTGTGGATTTTATCGGGAAAGCCATACCGCAGGATGAACTCATTGAAAACCTTTTATGCAACAGTTCGTGTTGCCTTGTTTGTTGCAGCAAAGGCGTGAGCATAACGTGTGAAATTACCAGGATATATTCATAACCACCGGAACAGGTTTTCAAATGGAGAAAATCGATGGATATCAACTGGAATGGCGACGTTGTTGTTATCTTGCTCATGGGAGCCCTCTTTGGTACATTTGGCCTATTGCTCCAGATACAGCTACACTCATTACTTATGTTGTGCTGAATGTCTTTTCTCATTTTAGGCTAGTAAAACCTACTTCGTACTAAATCTTCAACAGAGATGGAGTTCTTTTAGGACTCTTGAATGGAACAGTTATCGTAGAACGATTTGCATCCTAGATTGCCTCCAGGTAAGAATGTCTTTCTACACACAATTTCGTCGTTATTAAAGTGTTTGTCCACTCTCGACAGCAGCATGGCTTTACCCTAAAGTTTGCTACAAGCTGGTCGTCTTCCCTCAAGTTTGGCACAGAGAACACTACAAATGTCTGGATCTCCATATTGGGCCTTTCTGATGTTCTCTGAAGACACAATATCTGTGGAAGCTGTGGTCATGAAAACTTCACCCCAGCTATCTGGTTTCAGGAATTGCTGTGCTGTTGCCAACAGAAGACCTTCTCCCTCTACCTTGTAAACGTTTGAGCTTTATTGTTGCAGTTGCCAGTTAATGTTAAGACAGTGTCAGTTTTGTGCTGAAAAGATAGAGTACCCTGTAAGCTTACTGTCCATAGGAGGTTGAAATGCAGATTTAGCCCCAAGCTTTTAGCTTGTGCGAGATGGCTTGTACAAATATTGGGCTCCAGTCAAATAGACTCGCCAGGCAAAAATTACGTTCATAATCGTATGCTCTTTTATCTGGTTTTCCGTAATTTATAACCAAGGACTTTTAAAAGCCTCGAATTTAGATCTCTTGCTCAACTCTGTTCGATGCTGAATAAATTGTTTGCGCATTTTGCACGGGTTAAATTTTTGTTGGTCTGTAAAATCGTCAAGTTAGCTTGAAGTTATATATTATATATCTTCAGTTTGAGTTTATAAGTTTAGAGTAGTTTAGAGTCACTACTCTTAAACTTATTGCATCTACTCCTGCTTTGGTGTAAACTACACTTAAACGAAGTCCAAAAACTTGCTTAAACTCAAGTCCTTTGGCCCAATATGGCGGCCATCAAAATATTTAAGTAAAAGTTGGCCTAAGCAGTGTAGGGTCTGACTGATTGGGACATAAGGCTACGTTTACGAATATAGTTACCCCCTCACTGACAAAGGACACTTACACCAGTGAGTTCACTGGGTATCTAAGAGCTACGTGCTTGCCATTTTGAAACATCTACATCCACAAAAAGAAGCTATAAATAACTGCACACCAAAAAAAAGGAAACAGAATTCCGGGATAGGATTGAATAAATAATCAACAAGAGCATGCATTCGTGATTTATTATTATTCTCCTATACAAATAGGCAACAATAAGGGAGGGCGGATGCTCAGACTGTGATACAAACAATATGTGGCCTAGTAAAGGTTATGAAGCCTTCTGTAATGAACAAATTGTTTCTAAAGAGCAAAATTGTATATATCTAAATATATTATGATTGTTTTTTAAAACTTGTATGCAGACATCCTACTAAAAAGTTGCTAAGGAAAATATGTAATCAGTTTAAGCCTGTACCAGTTGTCAAATAATTCAGAGCGATGTTAAAAGGACGGGTTGAGTTAAAGATAATAAAATACGTTGTAATTGATAAGTAAAATTGGTCTCCATGCATCTTTTGTACTGGTTACTAAAGAACATGTGTTACCTAGCAACCATTGCTATGCAGCTTACAGTTTACATTGGCTCCACCCCTGAAAATGTTTAGAATGTTGTTTTGGACTTGTGCAAAGTTTCATGCTGTATCACATTCTGAGCATTTGTTTCACCCCTTGCCTTGACTATGCATGTTCCAGGTTAAATCTAACAAACAATTGATTAAATACTGGTGCTTCTTTAATTGAGAAAACTGGGATACAATTGGGAATAATAAAGTAAACACAAAATTAAATAAATTTAAAAAAATTGAGTTGCAAAATTAATATCGAAAATTACTGTGTTTTTTTACCTGAGATTTCTGTATATTGTTTACAATTTATATGATAAAAATACCTTTTCTGTTTACAAAATATCTAGAACCTGCTCTGTTAAAGTACACACAAAATATATACTTCCTTATAAATACATCCTGGTTGCCCACAGTTTGTAGGTCATCTCATGTTATTGGAATATATCCAATATACCTTGTATTGTATTCAAATGCCAAACACCCATAGCTCTCTGCTTGTTTCATATCATGAGATACTAGGCCACATATCATGTGCTCGGGACTTCTTGGCCATTAAAGATTCTGCAAATATGACACCTGACCAAAATTGTCCAATCAGACACAACTAGCTCAGTAAATTTTCTCAATGTAGTTAATATTTTATAGTACGGGGGCTTTGATTTGTTTAAGTTTTGTAACAATATTATGTGTGAGTGTGCAAGTAACAGAAATTAGTGTTTTATTAAAGTATATATCCTCTGCAAAATAGTTAAACAGAAGGAACTTGAACCTTTAAAAATTCATCGTGATTTTTAAAAAATGGCAGAATCCTGTTAAGTGCTAAACAAGAACATGTACACACCTGCAAGTTGCCACTCCACATGTTAAGGTTTACCTTTGAGAATTTAAGGGACTCTGTGGGAAAAAATCATTGACACAACTCTTCCACAACTCTACAAAACATTTTGATTTTGTAGAAACAATAGAGCAAATAGAGTTATAGTTCAGTTTATCATAATAAAAAGGGACCCCATGTAAAGTAATTAGCACCTCCCATTTGAGATTAAGCCTCATGTCATGCCAGGTGTTAGTGTACTCTTAATAATGGCTTCATTGACCGATTGTAGAGTAGACATGTAAATTGTTTTTGTTTCCAGTACCATTATAATTGATTGCCAAGACTAATACAAATATATATACTCTGTCAAAAAAAACAAACGCATAGGCGAAATGTCACGAGAAAGTGTTGAATTTTAAAAAAAATATCGTTATGTGTACATTGACCATGGGTGGTGTGGTTTGTCAATGCTTCTAGAATGGGACAACATGGCCAACTGCACTAGAAAAAAACACACGTTGTGGTGCCCTGCTGTAGGATTTCGTGTTAAGCGACATAAAATATTCAGATTTTGACGAATGCAAATGAAACGATAAAAATACTGGGGTGGTGATGGGTATATAAAACTGCATTTTGGCAATGATGTGCTTTTCCTATTTCACTGTACACGAGTTACAACATGCCGCGAATCAACCCTGCGAATCGAATTATTGCGATTGGCCACCTCCAGTTAGGAGTTGCAGTCAGAAGTCGCACGGCACATGAACGTCAGACAGAGCACTATTTCACGTTTTTGGAACAGGTTTTAGCGATTCCAATCTGCAGAAGATCGACCCTGAAGTGGTAGACCTCGCATAACAACTGCAGCACAAGATCGTAACATCCGGGTCCATCACTTGCGTCATCGAACGACCACAGCAACGAACAGGGCTGGAACAGTGCTAGAACTTGAGAAACTGGCGGCGAGTATGGTTCAGCAACGAGTCACGTTTCTTTTTACAGCGGCATGATGGACGACAACGCGTATACAGGCGCCGCAATGGGTCTCCCAAGTTGACAGTTTCGGTGGCGGCAGTGTCATGATGTGGGGAGCCATCTCCTACACAGGCAGAAGTGAACTGGTGATCGTACAATGCAACCTGACAGCTGTACACTATGGGGATGAAATTCTGCGCCCTCACATGCTTCCCATTATGGATCGACAGAGATTACTCCTTCAGTAGGACAATGCCAGGCCGCATACGGCACATTTAACACTGGAATACCTAGAGGATGAGAACATTATTGTGTTGCCATGGCCATCAAGTTCGCCAGATCTTAACCCTATTAGGCATCTTTGGGACGAACTGGAAGACTCTCCGCTAAAGTTAAAAGTCAGATTTATAACAATAAAACATATTAAAAAAAATCTAAAAATTCAGAAATCTTTTTTGCGACTATTATTATCAAACATTGCTCATCAATGTCTTTCTGACCAGATTTATCCAATAGGACTTTTTTTTTTAAATTGTCTTTACAACATAATAATAATATATATTTTTAATTTAAAATTGGAAACTGGAACACCCTTTTATAAATTTGACTTCTTCAAAATTGTTGTAAATCAATTGACTTTCTTTAGTAAAATTTTGTTGTTTGCAATAGGACATAAGCAGTAAAGGAGTTGACAAAGCAGAGAACTTTGCAGCATCATGGACAACAGAAGCGCCATATTTCAAGATTAAAAGAGTGCTGGACATCTAGTAGTTTAAAGTTGACTTTACTATATTTATACTGAAGTTATTTGTAGAAAGTTACTATCTGTAGTACTTTTTAAAAAGTGTACATGTGAATAAATTAGGAACAATTACACCAGCAGATGCGGGGACTTAACAATGATAATAGAATAATGAGGTATTGCAGCCTCCAGCTTAAGCTTACAATTCTCCTATACCAAATCTGAAATTCTCCTATACCGAGCCGACCTGGTGTGATCTGCTCACGCCAAATCTCGCAGCTTACGAGACTGCCTACAATTTTCAGACCGATGTGCCTTATTATGTACTGAGGTGTCATTGAATGGAACCCTGACCGTATAAACAAGGGTGCGTAATCCGATATCCACAACGCCCGTCCAGACGCCCATAACGCAAGTTCTGAAGCCGCATCACCCGTTCCGACGCCCACAACGCCCATTGTGACATCTGAAACGCCCGTTCCGATGCCCGTTATGACGCTCACAATGCCCGTTGTGACGCCCGGAACGCTCGTAATGACGCCCGCAAAGCCCATTATGGCGCCTGCACCGGCACTTGTGTGCCGGAGCGCGCCGTAGCTCACACCATCGACGCCATTAGAACGCCGTTGCGGGCATTGGAACACACTGCCGGCGTCGGGACAGATTCAGAAGCGGTGTTACGGGCGTCAAAAAATGCCGTCACGTGTGTCATAACGGGCATTGCGGGCTTCATACCAGGCCTTGTGGGCGTCATAGCGGGCGTTGTGTGTTCGAGTTCCTATGTTGTAGGTATAAGCGTTTCCATCCATTCCTTTCCACAGCGTTACTATGTAATAATATAAGAGTTATTATGTGGTAGGTATAGGAGTTCCTCTCCATTCCTCTCCACAACGTTAAAATGTAATAAAATTCGAGTTCCTCTGTTGTAGGCAAAGGAGTTCTTCGCCAGCCAGTCTTCAGCGTTATTATGTAGTAAAAACGAGTCTGAGTACCTGCGGCGTTGCGGGCGTCATAACGGGCGTTGTATGCGTCATAACGGGCGTCGCGACCATCATAACGGGCGTCGCGGGCGTCAAAACGGGCATCAGACTTGGCGTTATAACGGGTGTCATAAGGGGTCGGAACGGGCGTTTCGGGCGTTTGAACGAGCCTTGCTAGTGTCAGAACGGGCGTTGCGGGCGTAAGAACAGGTGTTTCGGGCGACAGGACGGGCGGTGCGGGTGTCGAATTTTGCACCCCAGGTCACACTGCCAGGGTTCCATTCAGTAACTGCACAGCAAACTAATAGTTCTACACAGTCTCGAAGGCTGCGAGACATGGCGTAAGCCGATCACTCCAGGTTAACTCAGCACATGCGCTAAAAAAAAACATACCACCCCAAGACATAACAAAGCTCTGACAGAAAAGGGGAGATCTCGTCAAATCTCGTGCGACATTAGCTAGACGCCATTATACACTCCCCAGGTATATCACAATGATGAACCTAAAGGCAAAAAAATAGAGATCTCGTCAAATCTCAGCGAGATTTCGCAAGATTAGCGTGACGTCATTAAACACACACCAAGGGTCACCCTCAGGACTCCTCGCAAGATTCGCGTGACGTCATTAAACACACACCAAGGGGCACCCTTAGGACTCCTCACTACATTATAACGCTAAAATGGACCTATAGGCAGAAAAAAACATTAGCGTGACGTCATTATACACTTCCCAGGTGTTTCCCACGGCTCCCACTACATTAAAGCGCTATTATAGATTTATATACACAGAAAGCAGCGATCTCGTCAAATCTGGCGCTCTGCGAAATTTCGCGAGAATAGCGTGACGTTATTACACACTCGCCAGGTGCGCAACCTAAGTAATCCACTCTACATCATAACGCTCTGCTGGACATAGTCAGTAAAAAGACAGCACGTCAAATCTCGCGCTCTGCGAGATTTCGCAAGTGAGTGTGACCTCATAAGACACCCCCAGGGGACCCGCAAATTGGGGCATTAGTTGACTGTGGTGTAGGGGTGTGGGTTTTGATGTTGAACTGAAGACGTGGTTGGGGTGATGACGTCATGGCGTAACGGGTTCGCAGGCTTTGTAACATATGTGGTGCGTGCTATACTTTGTTGCCATTTCTGCGTGACGTCATGACATCATGCTAGAGTTGAGTCTGTTGGAAATATGGTGACGTCACACCGGTCGTCTGCTTCAGGAAATGTGTGAGTATGGTAGACGCCATTTTGTCTAGTTTGTAGTATAAACGGGGGGAAGTAGTGGGCGCTATCTCTTTGTCATGGGGAAGTAGTGGAGCTATTTCTATAACAGAGTGCGTCGGAGTTATCTCTAAACCATGGTACAGGGTGCTATCTATTTACCATGGTGCGTCGGACCTAATAGGTAATAACGTTGTGCGTGAAGCGCTATCTCCATAACACAGTAAGGAGGCGTTAATACATAATAACGTTGTGCGTCGAAGCTATCTGCACAACGGGGCCAAATTTTCGCACTACATGTATCTCTACGACTTGGCGTTATTACATAAAAGGGCGAATAAACATTCATACTACTAATTAATACTACTCATAGTTTTTCTACTGATTTAATTTTTCACAGGTTTGGCAGGTTTTCAAACTTTAAGAAATCATTCATTTATTTTTTAAGGAGATAATTCCTCAGATGAACACAAACTACAGCCTACATTTTAATTGGCCATCATAAATATTTTGAACAAAAATACATTTAAACGCATTTTAAAATTAGACTTTCCGGTGGATAACTAGGAAACAATCGACAATCTGAGACGCTACATTTATATATCAGCAATACGGTGTATGGGAAATTTATATTCCAGAAGTACGTAAATTAAAACGAAAACTTTGATCTCCACAAGCTTGTATATTTATATGACGTTATCATCCGAACAAGAATTTTAAAAATCAACGAGTAAGTTTTCAACTGCAACTTATATCGTTCTTTTAGTTTGTTTGCCTACTCTTCTATTGTCTATCAGGTAAACTATAACCATTCATCCATTTTCAAAGAAAGTGATAGCTTTACAAGGATAGTTACAATACCTTTAAATGCATTTTAAATGCGGGTTTCATACTATCAGTATATATTTTGGTAGCTGTACGTTGGCCTACCAATACACACAATTATGCAATCTGATTCAAGAAAAAACAGGAAAGGATTTTGCTTTACCATGGAGGTAACTGAATATGACTTCTCGACTTAATGCGTTCTCTTTGAGTAATTTTTAAACTTTTTAACCACTTTTGGCATTTCGAGGACGAGTCTTCTGTGACGTAAAGTTCTCCCGGCTGAGGGTCATAACCACCCATACCTTCACTGCCAGGACTCCATACAAGTTCTTCTCTTTGGCCCGCGGCGTTAGCAGCCACCTCTATCGCGTCTTGAAAATTTTCAAATTTTTGCAGATTTTCGGCAGAAAGAGGCATCGACGGATGGTTGGCATGTGGCGTTAATATATTAAACGACTGGGCATGAGATAGATTATTCCGTTCACTAATACTAGATATAGATGACATTCTGCTACTCTCTACGTTCAGTTCACACGAGGACGTTCGGCTTACAGGATGCGTAAGAACATTTGGACGTCTGGTGATCCGAGGCGTTGATGTTGGCGATTCAAGATTAATATTCTCTTTGGATTCGGCCAATACCTCCGTGCTGTCAAATCGACGCATACAAAATGTTGGAGTTGACGCCAGTGAGGAATGTTCACTCAGAGTAGCATTGACGTTAGCGTCAAAACCTTCATTCAACTGCAAGCGATGTCTTATTAAAGGAGAAATACTATATACTTCTGCAGGTATCCTTCGCTTAACTTTCTTGTTGGCCTTTGTTGGATCGCAAGGGTCGCAACATAAACCTGGATCCAAGAATTTCTTCGTTGCATTGTCACGTGAAGGTAAATCCGGACAAGAACTGTGACGTGACAGATTTGAAGCTGTTGATTGGCGCCTGATGAAGCCGGAAGACAGGAATTCTCCGGCACGACTGTCATCGTCTGTCGACGGCGTCTCAACTTCGACTTCCATGCTGGGAGAACAATACCAGTATTACCTGTCTCGAACACGTAAAGTAGTCATACTTCAATTACTGGAGAGTATCTGAAACCGTAAAATGAAAACCAATGATTCAATAAAAAAAAAAAACATCATTAAAACAAATAAAGTAAGACATAATTTTTCTGTCGTTTTTAAGTGATTATTAACAGTACTTTCGTTATTTAGGAATACTAGTTCATTTATTTTATCTGAACCCCGTATTGGTGTTGTTAGAAAGTCAGTGTTTTTTTAAGTTAATATAAATTAATGTAATTTTATAATATAGACTAAATTATAGTTATTTGGGATTTTCTATATAGTAAGTGTTAAGGTAAGTTTGTGTGTAAATAATTTCTTCAGAGAATAGAGATAAAACGATTCACGCGACAGTAGGGTAGCAGGAGTCCAATTTTTTTCGATTTAATGTACCCACATAACACGCAGCTAAATTATATATCGTTGGAA
>JAVFBY010027018.1:0-13330 GCA_034781015.1 Tonicella lineata
CCACCCATGGGGCTGGCACGCCGTCATATAGGTGAAATACCCCTGAGTACGGCGTTAAATCCCAATCAATCAATCAACTTGTGTTGCCAGTGACGTGAACAGTGGTTTCCTCCACCCATTGGGCTTGGGCTATCTAAGAATAACTAAGGCCATGTCATGGCTCATTTGGATGTGTATTGGACCGCTTCTGACTAATTTTCCTTTGATGTATGCACGAATTTCAATTTGTCAGCTATGCACTTTGGCAGATGTGCCATATCCAATCAGAGGAAAGTTGCAACCACCTGTTCATAATCAGTTACCACCATCTATAACTGCGATTACTAGGGACTATAACAAAGGTAATCTAGTCATTTCATTGGACAATACTCGTTTGCCCTGTGCTAATTTTTAAGAAAATTCTAAGTGGATTTAATGGAATACTAGAATTTATTAGCTAAAGCCATTAACATAACTTGGAAACAAAAATAACACGAATGGATTCAATGATTGAAAAGAAGCAAATCCTCTACAGCAGTTCACAAAATTTAAACTTAATGAAAAATCCCACTGTTTGTATTACAAATCTATATCTGCTATTGATAGTTGTTTGTGAAGTAACCAACTCAGACCACATCCTTTCAAAGTCTTGAGACCCTTCTTGGTCGAGTTTCAGAAAGTATTTTATAGTATGAAATACGGAATTTCTTAAAATTGAACCTTTCCTATGACCTAATTGTCTACTTAGATTTATAGGTCATTTTCATGATTTGTTTTCCACATGCTTGTGTCTACAAGCGGACTACAAAACCCTTGACCAAAATGTCATGGGATTTATGCTGACCTCATGACCTAAAGGTCATCTTGATGGTTTTCTGTACGTTTGTTTGGTTGCATATATTTCTGGATCGTCTAAAAGATAACTCAGGCCTTCAAGTGACTCCTATATTTCCTATATATATATTTTTTTGCTGTTCCTATATTTTCCTATACAAAATCCAAAACCTATATTTTCAGCCAAAATTGTTTTGAATCGGATTAAAATGGGAATAATCATGCTGGATATTACAATTTGCCACCGTTAATGCTATGTTTTACAGTTGCAAATATCCGTTTTACTGGTTCTGCTAACATGTCGACTGTAGAACTCAAATTGTGACAGTAAAACCTATCATTAACTATTTAACGGTGACAAAAGGTCATATTCAGCACACTAACGGCACACCCTTTATTTTTTCTATACTGTGCCGAAAATTCCTATATCATTCCTATATTTTCCCAAAATTCCTCCTATATTTTTTTCTATTTTTTCGGACAGAAGCACTTGTAGGCCTGCAATCTGTTACAGGTTATTACTTTCGGCAGGGCTGTGATCAATGTTTTATATAGCTGACACATAGCCTGTTAAAGATTCCATCAATTCGGAAGATTGAATTTCGCTTGCCTTATATTTATGGTTTAACATAACAACTCTCTCTTTTTTCAAGGCGTTTCTAATTCTTTCTCCTTAGATGTTACATTCGATGAAGTAGCTGGCGCAAGCTGCATTTTCTATCTGATGGTTGGGATTGAATTGGACGGATGCAATATAAATCTTATTTGGATGTAGCATCCAATCAATTGGTGGGGTTTTTCTTTCGGCCTGGTGGTTGGTTGATAGCTACATGTACTCTGCGCCTATGCAGCTGTTCACAATGGCTGATGCATGATTGAAGAGAAATAACGGTAAAAGTAATTACTAAAATAAAATTGAAAGACGGGATGATTGGCCTGTTTACATGCAATTCTCTCTTCACAGTCGTGTGATTGATATTGGCTGCTATAGTGCTGCTGCATGAGTTGATTTGATTGGGGTTTTATGCGATACTCATGGTCATTTCACTTATGATGGCCTGCCAGTCCAGAGGGTGGAGGATACCATGCATGTGCACATTCGACGCCAGTGACAACCTCTTACATCAAAGACAGGACCGAGTGAAAAACTGGAGACCCCCAAAGGTCGTTTCCCTGACGCACCTTATTATGGAGACCAAGCCCTATTCCGTTTAATTGGGATATAGATAACTCCAAACCTTACAATAAGGAAGCTTTGACAATTTAGAATGATTCTAAAAAAATGTCGGTATATTATAAAGCCTTATCGGTGTTCTTCGATTGCCATTAAATGCCGCCGATACAGCGGGAGCTTTTTTATATTCAAACGTTTGAATCATCGCCCGTATAGTTCGAGCGACAATTTTCGTCACTCAAATCAAAACGTTATGGCTAAAACCTTCCGCTAGATGACGTTTCGGTGACCTTTAATCACAATCGGAGAACACCACAAAGGTTAAGCTAGATACTAAATTTGTTTTAAGGATAATAATAATAATTGTCGAGCCCTTGGTTATTGTAAAGTATGGAGGTAATCCCATAGCCTTATAATACGGAATAGGAACTGGTCATCATAGCTACTTCTTATAGCTATGAACAAACCAGTAGGGCCTACAATGGGCCCTACATTTTGTTTTCTTTCAGCATGATATCATTTAACAAAAATGGTAGAACAAATCAAGTTGTTTACAAAACTGATGTTGAATATTGTGTGTGATTCTTATACTTTCCAAGCGAATGTCTCCAAAGTATATGGCGGAATGTTAAAAAGATAAATATTTAAGATATAAAGAACATGTTCTACAACAGATTTATTTTACCTTATCTTGATGATTTGCTATAAAATTACACCATCAACGTCAATCTGTCCACAATCAACGCTAATCTATCATCAACGTCAATCTGCCAACAACGTAGAGCAATCTATTGCCATCAACGTCAATTCGTCCTTCAACGTAAATCTGTCTAAAATTAAGTCAATCTAAAACCAACGTCAGTCTATCATCAACGTCAATAAGTCATTCAACGTCAATTCGTCATCAATCAATGTCAATCTATCATCAACGCCTGTCTGTCATCAACGTAAATCGGTCGACGACATCAATTTGTTATCTATCATGAACGTCAGTATCTCAACGGTATTCGCACTTCAATTGTCTGCATATATCATCTATTTATCCATTGTGTGTGATAGAGAGGTTCTAATTGACTGTTCATATTCTGTTATAGTCAGGCGATTTGTCGTGGTAGAAAGTAATAAATGACCTTTAAGGATAGAAACTGATCGTGGCGGAGCTTAACGACCATTCTTCATGATTATAGACGCATCCAGTGAAACAATGTTTGAAGAGATGTCCTATTAAATCAACCAAGCCACTTATACAGCAGTTTTATCATATCAGTTATTACCCACAGTCATAAGGGACTGGGATGAAAAAGAGGAATAAGCGAAGTATAATTCACACGAGGAAGCTAGTTATATATACGGCACAGGAACACGGTATTGATTTCACTCTTGTCACCCTTGATTTGGCGATAATTGCATCGATATGATGCTCTTATACAATTTAAACAAAACACCGCCCCATTGAACGTGTATATATCATAACTAATATAGATAAGAAAGACCTCTCGGGAATTCGCTTTCTAATCATATTTTGTAATTACTGTTTCTTATTTGTAGGATTTATAGCAGATCTGCTATACCTCCGTGGTTAAATTCAATTTTTTTTCAAATTCTTTATTGACGTTAAGCCAGGGGCTTATCGGTCGAGCAAGATATGGCCTTTCTTGTGGATTAGCAAAAACAAAAATACGTATTTTATCAATCTTTACATAAATATAGTTTTAAAAAGTAAGTATTTTTTTTATATATATGTAGGGTAAATTGTGAAGTATTTATTACTTAATATATTATTAATTAATAACTGATTAACAATTATTAGTCTGCTAGTTTGTTTTTGATCTAGTGTCCGAACTCCGAAGGCGTATGTTTTTAACGGAGTAGTAAGGAAAACGCAGCAACAGTCGTATTTGGCTCCGCCTGTATACATAACAACATTGAATGTCACCCACTGCATAATAACGCCGTGGTGTGCTCTATTATGTTATGGGGTGTCCCGTGGCGTCCTTGGGGATTTCACCCAAGATCTGGATACAGAACACGGCCGCGTGGGACGATGACCACACAGGCGTGCATGTGTGTTTGTTAAAATTGTTTTATACATTGTTGGTGAATAAAACTGAAATGAAATTAAATGTGTGAAAAGTACTGCCGGTATTCATAAGAAACAAATAATTGTTATGTATAAATCCAGAGAGTATTAACTACCCTAACAAATATTGAACCAAATGATTTGCATCAATAAGTTTTAGAATATTGGAAGGAATCTTCAAAGTGGAGACATGTTTCTACAGTTTTTCATCGTCTGCAAGTCATGGCTGCAAGATGTCGGAAGTTAAACAAGCGACGTCAAATTAGCATTTGGTTGAATGTAGTTCAAGCAGGTCGCCTAGTATTGACCTTTGATCTTTTGAGGAACAGGAGGAGCCAATAATAACGTGGGAGGGTGCGTATGTACAGGAGGAGCCTCGATGAGGCCACTAATGGTCCGATACATCAACGGGCACGTGGGATGATGACGTCACGGGGAGTCCCACAGGGGGTGCCCCTTAATTGGGGGTACCGTGGCGGTAGCCGCGGTGCATGCTAGTCGTGACGTCATGGGTTCATGCAGATGGTGCCCATTCAACGTTATTATATATTGGTGTAGCAACCACTCAACGGCAGCGCGACGGATTAGACGAGACCTCTATTTTGTATATCTTTTAACCTTATACTTGATCTTTGCTATAAAGATTGGATCAATAGGACGGTACGAACTGTCCAGCGCATGCGCTGAGTTGACTTTGTGTGGCCTTGTCACTCTAGTCTCACCAAATCTCGCAGCCTAAAAGATAGTCTACAACTACTACACCGTTATGTCTTATTATGCACTGAGATGTCACTGAATGAAAACCTGTGTTTTCATGGAGCGCTCGACAGTGCGACCTAGTGTGTGACGTCACACGAGCTGGTTGCTAATTGGTCGGATCAAATCACATTATAGAGCAGGAACGTCAACAAGAACCTATTTATAGGCGCCTGTAACAGGCGCTCTCATGACGTCATGGCCTAATGGTAAAATACGAGATATCTCACACCTTGTTGACATAGACGCCCGCAAGGCGCGTTCTAACGCCCGCAAGGCGCGTTCTGACGCCTACAAGCGGCTTTCAGTCGTTGCGGGCTTCAGAACGTCCGCTGCAGGCGTCAAAACGGTGACCGTTGCAGGCTTCGAAACGGGCGTGACGGGCGTCAGAACGCCTGTTTCGGGCGCCAGAAGGCTAGTTGCGGGCGTCAGAACATCGCATATGGGGCGTCAGGTCTTTTAAGGATATTTAAACACCCGGGTTGGTTAACAATCTTCAGTTGCTCAGAACTTTTATTCAAGAAGGAGGACGAATGTGTGCGCCATCTGTGATTAGGTTGCAAACATTGCAGACATTGCGAGCAGTGACAATGAAGCCAATAAGAGCTTCAAAGAAGACGCATAATCTGTCTGGAGTGAGGATTTAGACCCTAACGTGGATAGTGAAGAGATGGCTATGTACACAGCTAGCAAAATTGCCCGATGTCTGGAATGACACAGTGAACAGCGTTCTTAGTTATTTTAAATATGCCATCAATTCATCGATGCAGGCGCGGTGATCAGATGACCCTGACAAAGTACAAAACGATAACGAGACCAACGTATATCAAGCATCAGCTATACGAAAATCCATCCAAAAGGCATATCACTTTGAAACAAGACCCCATACAACGACAAACTACGATAACCAAACGCAATTTTGAAGAGGTATTTGACCTTGCACCAGGCGAAGGGTTGCATAACGCTGTGCAGGTGAGGAAAGATGTATTTGACCATGCAAGCTCTACCGGTAGAGAGCCCCTTATCACCAGAATTGGGAATATAAACATCTTGACAGTCAAATAATATGCTACGTTATTATGTGAGTGACACTTGGCGTGATTCTCCGACCCGGGGCTGTTCGAGTTGAAAGAGAAAATAGAATTTAGGTCACCGATTATTTGTGTAAGGTCATTTATTATATAATGTTAAAATCTATTTTCTCTGTGAACTCGAGCAACACCGGGTCGGAGAATCACCCCGAGTTGAGGACATCAACGATTATTTGTGTTTGGTTATTTACTGTATAATGATGTATAATGTTAATTAGAGCCATAGAGAATGCTATACGAATAGTTGTAGACTCGTAGGTTGCGGGATTTGGCTAAACTAGAGTGACCGGGTCAACAAAAAGATTTTGTCAAATCTTGCCCCATAATGGTCTGAGAGTTGAGGGGGAGGGGGGGGGGGGGCGTCCCCGTGGCCTGTATCAGACCGTCAGTGACCTCACCGTGGCTCCTCCTGTACATAATAACGCACACTCCAACGTTGTTATTTACATAGGGCTTCTTGTACAAAATAACGCTGATGACCAATACTAGGCAGTCTGCTTGAACTCTACTACTAACGAGAGTCTACAATAATTGTAAACGTTGTGCATGTTCAAAACTTAACAATAAAATATAGACTGAACTCTTACAAGGACACCCGCTTAAAGACCAACTTTGCAGTGTAAATAATATGAGTGTAATATATAAAATGGCTTCAATATCCCAAAGAATTTAAAAAATTTTATTTAATATTTTTTATTACAAAACGAATTCAGAAACGTTATACTTTCTCTAAATGATTATTACAAGGTTTTTTTTAACGGCATGATGTTGAGGTCAGACTGACTGGAGTTTCTGTTCTGTGATTTCCCCCACGGAGCTCGAGAGGTGTGGTTTATCTCCCATATAACACTTGTCTAGCGCTTTAATACATAATCAGAACAATAACATACATACATAATTATAAGCGAAGATGGAACATGAAGTTGGTAAGCAGTCAATATGTGTTTTGGCTAGCTAGCTTGTTACAGGGATAAGCCACTGGGCCCGGTTGCTTAAAAGCAATATTAGTGCTAATAAGAGGGATTGTAGGTTATATTTTTCCAAAGACAAACCCTACTGAGAATTCCTCACTTGTTCTAAACAGGCTCGATGAGAAGTTATTTTCAATAGATTCTATAGTCTCAAGTTGTTGTGAGTGACCTATACATATCTCTACAGTAACAGAGAAGACACGTATATCATGTAGTTATTGACAAGACATGGAACGTGTAAGCCAGTATGTGGATGTAACTATAATGTTACATTTTCTTTCTCTGCATTTATAAAAAAATATATAATGTTAGAGTTTTCTAAGATACTCATTAGATTATTTTTAAAATATAGTTTACCTTCTATTTCAAGAGCATAAACAAATGGAGAAAATTATATAGGAACATATTAACGACTTTTAAATTGACACTTTAAAGTTCTTCTTTTCTTACTTTGTGTTTTTGAGTTGGTCTATCTTTGCCCATTTTGTCAAAACCAAATGGACATTTTCCGCCAGTCTCCTCGGAATCTGTCTTAGAATGAACGTTTTCGGTTCCTTCTTTGTTTTCGGCATTCTGTGATTTAGAAATTTTCTTTCTTCCAAAAAGTTCGTCGTATCTGTCTTCCTCAATATCCATGATATCACTCATCATTGCTGCCATCTTGGAGGTCTTTGACCGACCTTCTTCTAACGTGTAACGAAATTGATGGTTAACACTAAAGAAGAATTGCATTATACTGGGGTAGCTAAACTCTCCAAATTTATCCTTGTAGTATGGGATAGCTTTGGTGACAAACTTGGCTGGTTCGCCTTTTTCTTGACCTGTTTTCTTGCCTTTCTGTTTTGTTTTAGGCTTGTGTGTTTGTTTCTTTTCACTTTTGATCCGTTCTTTAATAATAACTGCTAAGGCTGGTAGAGTAGGTAACTTGTTCTTATCAAAACCGAGCTTGACGAGTTGTGTTGGTGTAGGTTCAAGGATATATGCCAGGTTGAAATAACGCCGAAACCGTTCACGGATTGCCCGAAACACCGGGGAGATTTCACTTGTTTCTATAAACATAAGTTTAAAAATATTCTGATTTTATTACGTGCATATTAGTAATTAGCATGTCTAATGTGATCTTTCAAAAGCACTATATATTTCCAAACAGCTGTTATAATTGAATGAGTTAATATAACTCAAACGGCTAAAAATATTAAAATAATTTAGAAACCAAAATGACTCAAAGCATATAACGTTATTTTTCAGCTATTTTTCCATGCATCGCGGTATAGGCTATACCCATAACATATATAATTGATTGATTGATTGGTGTTTTACGCTACATTCAGCGGTATTTCAGCTATACTATGGCGTGACTGCCTATACTTAAACATTGCAGGTTGTCGGTTTACAGGAGAATATAGTTGCAAAATGCTAACTTTAGCCAAAAACGATATTTCTGCCAATAGATAAATTTGGTCTCTTCTACTGTTTTATGGGTTTTCCATCTACTGTTTTATGGGTTTTCCATAGAATTTTTTTATTCAGGATCGGGGTGATCGGGATCGATTTACTTTTATTACTGAAATGCATCCCGACGGTCTTTGCAGGGAAAAGTTTAAACTCCTTTTCCATAGACGATTTTTCAATATATTTTAGAATAAGCTGAAGTTACCTTTCTATGTTTTGCATTTGTTTAGCTTTGTACCAGGTTAAAATGTCATCTACATACAGAGACACCTCAACAGCCTGGTTGAGAACTCCAGCTAAACTATTGATCTTAATACTGAATAAAGTCGGTGATTTTATACTGCCCTGTGGTAGGCCTACTCCCATCTCCGGTTCATACGAGTCAGAGATAGTGGAGCCCACTATTAATTCAAAATGCCTATGTGTTAAAAATTGTGATATAAATATTAGTAGGCGACCTCTCAATCCCATGTCTGAGAGGTCTTTTAAAATCCCATGTTTCCATGTTGTTTCGTATGCCTTCTCTAGGTCGAAGAACACCGACACAACATGTTAATTTTTAATAAAACCATTACGTATGAATGTCTCAAAACGGACCAAGTGGTCTAAACTTGTCTGAAACTACATTGGATGTTAGTTGAAAGGCGTTGGTCCTCAAGGACGCGACCAAAGCTGTCATTAATTAGCCGCTACATATAGTCTTACAGACACAGACCTCTGGTAAGGGCTATGGGGCGGTAATAGGTTGGAACGGTGTGATCCTTTTCGGGTTAAGGTATCGGGAAAATAAGCGCCTCCCTCCATGATGAAGGAAATTTCCCCGAAGTCCAAATGTTATTATATAGCCCCAAGATCAGCTCTAGAGCTGAGACCGAGGTTATAAAAACCTAAACATACTCAAGGCTGAGTCTGGGCTCAGACTATTGAGATCGTGCTTGAGATCGTGCTCCAAATCTGTGGTTATAAAACGGAGTACGTACTCACAGGAGTACAAAATCAATGCAATTGCTAGCCTCTTGAGCACGATCTTGTGGAGTTCTTCTGTTAATAGAGGTACCTAAGCTTTACGCTGATTTCGTCGTCTGCTTGGAGGGAATTGTGTTTGTCACAGGTTAAATGTTTGACTGAAGGATGTTGTTCTCTTGGGCACAACTATAAGTGTTCTCAACTTTTTGTATAACCTTCGTTTTGAGTACGGTCTCTTGGGTAAACTCCAAGAAACACGAAAAATCCCCCTGAGTAGACGCAGGGGCTTTAACAACCTCGGCCCCAGAATGCGGAAGATGGCTCAGAGATTTCTAGTAGGCCCGTCCTACACAGCATCAGGACCACATACAGACTCATTGTCCCTATAAAGTGCAGACTAGCTTGAGCTCATCAAGACTGAATGGTTGATTGCAAGCCTCAAGGTTTTTGGTATGTTATATACGGATACGTAGTAGTAGTAAACAAATAACGATACAGAACTCTGCATCTAGGTTTTTGGAAGCAAAATGTGGCTTGCGCCTTTCCTTACTTTCCTTGATCTTCTGAAACTCAGGTGTGCAGCAAAATTTTCAGCGTGGTTATTGGCTATATCGGAAGGAAAGATTAGCAGGCCAGTGCCTTCGTTTAAATGCTGTACCTTGGCTTTGTTGTTTTTACCTTTAAGTTTCTGAACCATGTTCCAAACCTTACGCATATGAGTTTTAGATGTGATGCCCGAAACAAAGTCGCGCCAACAGGTTTGTCTCATGGAGTTGAGCGTACACTTGGCATTGGCTCTTGTGATGCTAACTTGGCTCAAATTACCCGGTAGATGATGTTTGTTAAAATGACGCTCAGCATTAAGTATAAATGTTTCTATAGGATCATCTGCTGTTTAAATGACCTGAGGGTTGAGCTCGGTCTCACGAATCATTTCAAATGAAGGCCAATCTGGAAAATTGTAAAATGATCACTGCCACAGAGCACTTCCAAGAAAAAATTTGTGACAGATCGTATATCTATAACCATAATATACAACCGAATCTTCTATTGAGTTCTCATAACTCGAGTTATCAGACAAGAACTTACAAACAGTATAAATCCAACATTACGTCATCTAAACCTTTCGCACAGGCATCTGCATAACATATCTATATGAGCTGGATAAAGGTGTTCTGAAACGTACTGTCTTATCAACCAAAAACCACCACTACAGAGGCAGCGCAACAGATCGTCGCTATATACAGGTCTGTGCATCGACTAAATCAATGCGACCAGGCTGCCGAGTATGTTAGTAAGGCGCCGTCAGACTGTCTGTGTGGAAGGACCTATGCTGTATATGATTGTTTGTAAACATAGCCACGTGGGCTACCAGCAAAGCTGACGTCATCTCCGTGTCACCGCGTGCGTCAATGTACAGCTTCACATAATATAGCTGTGATTGAACACAGCGTCTTTGTCGTTCTTAATATTATTTAATGTATCATCTACTATTCGTTAATATTTCCTTTTACCGTACAATAAGAAGGAATATAATACAAGGACCATAAATGTTCAGCGTGTAACGTCTTAGAAGACGAATACCATTCTTTACTTGTGTGCTCGTTTTTTTTCAAATCTAAGGAAGGATCTTATACCTTGTTATTACTGGAAATATCCAAATCGGGAAAAAAGGCCAACTTTGATGCTGACTGACGGTATAGTTGTAATACAAAGTTAAGCAGGTTTTATGTTAAAAACGGTTGAGCTACGAATCGAACTGTTTAACTCTACATGAGCTAGTCAAATGAAATGTAATTGTACACAAATGTTTATGTCTATACCCTCTCCATTATGTATGTTTTATATTACATGTATGCCTGTGGGCCAAAAGCAATAAACTATATATATATATTACACATTGGACAATTCTCATTGAAGTTCTCCGAGATATTTGGCAAACGTTTCCACAGAGAAACGTTTCCACAGAGAACCGTTTTCAGAGCCAAGTTAAATTGACCTCCAAACACTATGCCCCCTATACCATCCCGATTTGTTCTTCAGGTCAATGACGCTCTCCGAAGAGAAAACTTTCTGAGCAGAATTGAAAAGGTCTCAAGGCTTTAGCAGTAATGCCAGAGGTGTAAAAAAAAGTTGAAAGACCTTAAACATTGGTAATGGTAGAGGCTTTTTATTGCTCCCATGTTCATCCAAAGAAATTCTATGCAGATAAGACTGTATGCTTAATTGAATGATTGAGAAGTGTTTGGCTCCGCATTTAGACACACATGTATGTAAAGTTCCTTGTAAAAGTTGATTCGACATACAGTACCCTGGCTTATGCATCATATGAGCTTTTTTTTAAACGGGTAATCGCAATTATATACCCCATTTTCCCAAAATTCAGCTGCCTCTTAAAGTCATATGCAAGGCGTCGGTTTCCATACGCTTTTGTGTTTTTGATGGTAAAAGCCGATTTACATAACACAAACAACGTCTTTGCATTTATTTCAAAATCCGTTTAGTTTTATTTGTACCAGATATATATATTTAGTCACGAGTTGGCCAATCAGTGGTAATGGAAGACAAAAACACTCAATCAAAATTTCTTTTTGTGTGTGCATCTTGGATCATTTAACTAATCTTGACTTTTATCATTGCGCAAGTTGAGCCAAGAATTCTGTATGCCGTTTGTAGAAAACTTCAAGTGAAGGGAGAAGACGCACAAAGTATTGTAATGCAAACCAAATTTATTTCAGAAATGATTAATAAAAAACACGGTGGAAAAACTGAGTTTTTTCTTTTCTTGAGTCAAATGGATATATCTGTTTGTTAGTTGTTTAATAGTTGTTTGGCTTTTGGTTTGTTTTTTTCTTTTCATTTTAACTCTTCGTTTACTAAGTATCCTCGGTAGGTTTTAGGTTTTATTCCGCTGTTTTAAATGTTGTTCTTGGTCAATACAGGGTCGTTATTGTCATGCGAACAACTCACTTATACACTTGCTGATTCATACACTTATTGACCACTGAAAATAACACCGTGACATGCGCTATGTTAATGTCTTGAATTTCTTCTTCAGAATTTTTTTAAGAAAAGCATTTATATTTAATATATGGACTAATTAGCCTTCATTTTCGTTCAAAGAAGTAGACCAGAAACAGCTGGTACATGTAGTTCACAATAATGACTTTCTTTAATGGGTCATCAATTAGTCCCGAAAGGACGTAAACCTAAGAGTCCCGAATTAAACATGTATCATTTATATACTGGTTATCATACTAGCTAATGATGATAGAATCATCTCAGTGAGTTATTATTTACACAAAGAAACACTCCGAAGATACAAGTTTGAGTATGATAATCTATACAATGAGTAGTTCTATAAAAAAAATCCTTCTTACTATTAATCACTACCAAAGAGAGACATGATCGAATGTTAATGACCCGGTAAGACAATTCACCCAGATCGAGTCAATATCGATCTGTGATAAGGTTAATGGGTTGTATCCGAACCAGCCCTACGATAACCCAAACCTACACACAGTCTTATATCAATTTAACAAAGTCAGCCTCGTCAAGCAACCGCTGTTGTCTGTCCAGCTGTAATTTTCTTCTTCCCTTTCTGTCATTCTGTCATCTAGATACTATAATCGTCACTGTAAGTGTCTGTACGTAGTTAATGATGTCAAATAAACAATATGCAACAAATAATCTTGAAAACAAAGCAAAGTGCACAAAAACAGGGTACGAAACAAATCCCTCATGATACCCATGAGCTCAAAGAGATTCGAAGCCAGGAATAGACAAAAGATCGGCATGGTTAACTATCTAACCTTGGTCACATTCTATATTTCCCTTCATTAGATTTACCATATTTTCGTGTTACAGGAATTGTATACCCTTAAAGTGCACTTTAATCAGATATTGAAGAAAACAGGAGTCCGGTTCGTGTGTTCTTTAAGTCTGCTTCTCCTCATCTTCCCTAGGCCATTCTTATCTCGCCACTATGTTATGAGACAAGCCTGGCCACACTTACTCGTTTTTCCTG
>JAVFBY010027129.1:0-13327 GCA_034781015.1 Tonicella lineata
ATTTTACAAATCTTTCGTGCAATGGATAGATTATGACTCCAATGAGTCATTTATGTACTTAAATCACCTCGATCGGCGTTATTTGCCCATGATACCAGATGTTGTCGAGCACGGTTCTGGCACGCATATAGAACGCGTTTTATACCGTCCCCGGTTAACGTAGGTCCAGTTTTCGTCACATTGACATAAATTTAAATCATAAATGTTGTATTGGTTCTCATTTATGTCCTCAGCATAATGCTTATATTGAGATCGTAAGGTAATACACACTAAGAGCGCACATATTTTGACAACAAGGCAAATAAGCAAGATAAAAAACCCATTTACCTGCAGCTTGGTAACAAATAAAGGAGTCTGGTGGAAGCTCTCGTGGAAATGCGCATACATTCACTGACGTCTATGTGACGGTCACTTCAGCTGCGTTCCAGGGGCGAGAACTTTGCTTCATAAGACACGAACGACAACTCTCGAAGAGATTGTAGTCTGCTGTGAAGCTTAATTTAGGTCCACAGTTCGACCTTGTACACACATTTTCAAAACCTATATAGATCTAAAAGCATCGATAAAGGCTGTTTGGTATAAATGTATGTAAGAGTTGTCAATAAGGTTATATCGAGAATATTAAACAGTAAAGATTAATTACAATAAATATTGCTCTTGTGCATGGTGGAAGCTATAACCGACGAGACGCACCAGCGTCGAGAGGGTTATCGCTTTCACCGTGCACGAGAGCAATATTATGGTGTGCAATTTTCACTGTGTAATGTCCTTTTTATTATTTATATCAGTCATAATTAAGCGACATTCATTAAAGCCCGAATACTGTCATAGTGGTGGCGAGTCGAGAGTGTAGGCCCCCTAACTGTCGAAAAATAAACAAAGACTCTTCACTAATTAAATATAACTACGCGTATGCCCACTCACAAGAATCGCTAGATTGTGTGTTTGAGTCGTATTTATTGATTATTTTATCCGTAGGCTAATCTTTTACTTAATTTAGATGCATACACCCGTTCATATAGTTGTAATTTCAATCTGCATTCTGCTAAAAAAATCGGGAAATCAAACGTGTCATGGAATCTGCAACCATCTGATATGCTGTAATGCGTTGTCCGAATGTAAACAAAGACTTCATTTAATATCACTACTAGTAGGTCCATCGGAAAAATGTTATTTCCCTAAAGTATGCAAATTATCGTAAAATATTTACTCTTTAATGCGTAAAAAAATTTGTGACTGATTCACATATATGTGTTCGTCATATTTTTAATCTGCGATCGGACATAATCTCTAACAATGTTTGGCCATGGAAACTAACAGCCAGTTACTCAGTTTGTGGGAATGAGCAGCCAAACCCGTTTGAAACATATCTTTGAGTTATACAAGGTAAAGACAAATATTTTGTCACATCTTATTATTACGGATATGAATCATGTAGATATATATTTGTCTCAAATCGGCACACTTGCTTTGACAGATATGAAGTGTTTTTGATAAAGTAAAGGACAATTTATTTTACCAACTGATTTTATCACTGGCCTCGACACATGTAATTCAACAGCTGTCAATCGTCACCTGCTTTTTTGGTTCTGTTTAACGTATATAACACAATAACAAAATATAAAGGATGCCATGTTATGTTGATTAGTGTTTAACACGAGGGTCAGATGTTAAATTATGTTAAGTTGGACTGGGTCAATTCTTTCAATATACTAGGAATAGGAATGTCTAGCACAAATGTCGTGAAATCTGTAAAATCAACTACCTTGCTAAATTAGAAAACCTTAAAACGGAATGGAGGAAGTGGAAACGTCGTAATCCTTCTTTGTTAGGTAAAATAACGGTGATAAAATCTATAGCACTGTCAAAGATGACCCACTTTTTTCTCGCGTTACCAAACACATTAGACGATTTCATTGCCGAACTAAATACTATATTATTCAAGTTTATTTGGAATGGGGGTTGTGATAGAATACAAAGAACCATTTTGACTAAAGAATATGAATATGGGGGCTTAACAATTGTCAATTTAAAATCATTTATACATAGCTTAAAAATATTCTGGATTAGGCGCTTATTAACACAAAATTGCAAATGGACAAAAATAATATTGTAAGATATCCCCACTACACCAAATATATTCACAGTTGGCGTTGAATATTTTACGGCAAACAAATTAATTAAGATCTCAAATCCATTCTGGAGAGATAAGTTTACTGCCTAGCATATACTTTGTAAAAACAATCTCCAAATCATCTTATGGAGATATTAAGCGAGCCACTATGGCATAATGACAAAACGAAAAAAAGTATTAATATAGATAACTGGTACAAGAAAAAAATTGTGCATATTCAAGATTTGGTCAACGAGCAAGGTGAACTGTATTCTTTTGCGGATATAAACATATATATAATATTAAGGGCACCTTTCTCGATTATTTATCCGTGTTGAAAATAATCCCAGCTGATTGGAAAAAATGACTAAAAAATGTAGATAGCAATATTAGTTATCTGTTGGCTCCTGTTTTACGAGTTAGCATTCAATGTTTATTAAAGCAGAGTAAAGGGTGTCACATATTTTATATTTTAAATACCAACAAGGGAATATTAGAATCATAAGCTATTAAAAAATGGAACGAGATTTTTCGAGAAAGTACGATAAATTGGACGAATGCTTTCACAACCAACATACTTGTCAATCCAGACACAAAATCACGAAATCTACAGTATAAAATTATTTATCACATCCTCAGTACAAATTCCTTCCTTTTCACTATTGGTATAAATGAGGATAATCTCTGCTCCTATTGTAAAAGCGAAGTCGAGTCTATTGAACACCTATTTTTGTCATGCAGGAGTTTTCTCAGGAAGTTGAACAATGGTTAAATAGTAATCTTCATAAAACATATCCACTCACATATAGCACACCTCAAATAATAATTTTTGGGTGTGAAAAAAATGATATTTGGTTCAACGCACTAATCACCATATGATCTCCAAGAAGTATATATATAGTAATACATTTTTCTCCTCCGCTTTGAATAATCCGTTATTAGTGTATAAGTTTTTGAGCAAAATGAACTAGAAAAAAAGAATACATACATACACACATAATTTGGATTAGTGGCGTCCCCATTCGAAAGAATGATGTGCGCCATGTATAAGTTTTTCTCATTAAGCTATACTACTAAAAATGAATGCAGCCACAACTTTCCAATTGAAGAATTTCAATAAAAAATGGCATCAATTAGAGCAAATAGACACAACACTTCATATCCATTGACAACCCTACTTTAAACGTAGCAATAACGGAATTTGAGTGTAGCACAACCTGTATTCTTTTGTGATCGTTGTGGGTTTCTTATAAAATACAAAATATAACCTAATTTTTTTTAAATTTTATTTATCTGTTCAAGGGAATTGTCCCTTTTCTGATAGAGAATAAAGTATAACTTGTATTTATTGAAATGGTAGTTAGTTTCCTATGAAAATTTACTGTCCTCATTCATCACGTTTTCTATAATCAAACAAGTGCATGTTTTTTTTTGACTAGTGACATCTATTAAAATCATCTCAAATACATTTTATTTTTGTTCCATACGTCATGTACGTAAACTTATGTATTTTTTTCTTCTTTTTTTTCTACATTAAAATGGTTCTAGATTTAGTACTTAAATTTATTATCAAGATCTACTCTATTTATTTATTATTTTTTAATTTTTTTATTTATTATTATTCACTTAAAAAAAAATAATATATATAATGTTATGGAAACCTACATGAGCACATCCCTTTAAGGTGCAAGATCATGTGGTAATTTAGAGACAAAAGTAAAATCCTGACCACTAAACATGAACGATCAAAAAACCAAAACAATCCACAGCATGGTAGAGACGTATTTATATTGCTCATATGACTGAGAAAAAAAAACTTTCGGGGCTGTACCGCAGAATTTGTGCTGGGGTCGGCTGGGGCGCGTTGGACGGGGCTTTCTTTGTTTTTACAGTGTGGCACGGCGTTTGTCTTTCGGAGGGCGTCAATCTCGGGGGCGTACGACATGCGGTATTGAGGTGATGCTATACCGTCAGTGAAATCTATGATGCGGGTCGCATTATGGGTTTTGCAGGCTTTGTTGGTATCTTGTTGCATTATAAAAAACATTCACGGGTGGATATTTTCTGGGGGTTTATGCTTCGTGCCATGCTGGAGAGATATGGGGAGTCCAGTTTGATTCGCTTCCGTCGATTTTTGGCATAGTTTGTGCGGTATAGCCTCTTTGGTTTATAAAATAATATTATTATTTTATAATTTTTATTAATTTTTTATATTTAGCTGATGCATATAAACTACAAATGTAGATGCATCAGCCGATCATAAAAATTAATAAAAATAAGTAGTAGTATTTTATTTACCCATAGGCCTAGTGCATAAATTGCTAGTGCATGTGGGGTACATGTATAGAAGGGCTTCCCCAGATCACACAGACAAAGGTCACTCAGTGTGAAAGTAGTTCCGGCTTTCAGATTTCAGAGGATGCATATATGGATAAATTATACGATGATTTGTATCAGTAGGGTCTGGCTCATAGGTATACGGTAAAAAAACTATTATAAATACATATATCTACAAAAATGCAAAAAAAAATGAAAGGGATAATTTATTGACTGATTGATTGGTGTTTAACGCCGTACTCAGGGGTATTTCACCTATATGACGGCGTGCCAGCCCCATCGTGCCCATGGGTGGAGGAAACCACCGTTCACGTCACTGGCAATATAAAAGAGGAGACAGCAAAGGGAGAAAAAACGATGACACATAAAAAACCTACTTTCTGATGCCCTTTCACTGTGAGAGCTATTTATCACTTTAATAAAATTACAACAAATGCAAGCTGTATTGTTATTTAGCTCGTTTGTAATAATATCATGAGACTAGTGAACCATTATACCCCTAGTAGCTGTCCAGATGCACACTTGGCATTTGTCTAGAGGTTATTTACCGTATCATGATATTAGTGAACCATTATACCCATAGTCATTTGGCATTTGTCTTGAAGAGGTTATTTATGAGATCAGGCTAGTATGCTGTCAATGTTTTAAAGTTGACAGGCAAATTGTTCCATTCACAATATGTACCGTATCATGATATTAGTGAACAATTATACCCCTAGTCATTTGGCATTTGTCTTGAAGAGGTTATTTATGAGATCCCCATTGAGTGAGCTCCACACCTTTCTTATGTGACAAAGAAGTTAGAAGTATATTTTCTGACCTATCCTGACTACTGCCAACATAATACCAAGGCACAGGATTGCGGATGTTAAAGAAAATTACTTATTTTTAAAAAAAATATGGGCCTATATTATGTGTTAATGTTTTAGTGTTGACCGGCAAGCTGCTTCAGTCATTTACTGTGGCAGAATGAAGGTTTTTCAGAAAAATTCGGCTGTGCAAAGTAAAGGGGTGAAGTTCAAATTAGATAGTTAGTGAATAGTGTTTCTCTCAGACGCTAGTCACACTTGGCATGTAAGTATTGTGGCAAATAAAATGTTTTCAGAGTCGATGGGTGGTCTTGAATCCTCTTTACCATTTTGAACTGTGGCTGTGGCCAAGCAGATGTTGTCCGAGATTCTTCATGGTATTCAATCTTTGATCACAAACAGCACACTAACATGTCCGTGGCCGCTCAGTGCTGTGGTGGATCAAATGAGTTTTGGGACCTTTTGTGGTCTTGAATCTTTCCCTACACAAATTACACTCATGTGCCCTCTCAGTGCTGTGACTCTGTTGTGAATGGTCTTTGATTGTTTTTCAAAAATATTACACTGATGTGGCATGTCATTGATGTGACAGAGCATATGTTTTCTGAGGTCAGACATGGTTTTGAATCCTTTCTCACATTTGTTACACTTATGTGGCCTCTCAGTGCTGTGACTGGCCATATGGCTTATGAGATCCGACTTTGTCTTGTATCTTTTATCACAAACATCACACCTATGTGGCCTCTCATTGCTGTGGCTCTTCATATGTGTTCTGAGGTCAGACATACTCTTGAACTTTTTCGGACATTTGTTACACTGATATGGCTTCTCAGCGCTGTGGCGTCTCATATGAATTTTGAGATAACGCAGTGCCTTGAATTCTTTCTCGCACACACTACACTGATGTACGGTCATATTGCTGTGACCCAGGTCAGACATAATCTTCATTAATTTCTCACACTTGATATACGGATGATTATCAGAGCTGGTCATGTGATTTCTAAGGTGATTAAATTTTGTGAATCCTTTATCACAAACATGACACTGATATAGTCTCTTAGTGCTGTGGCAGATCATATGACTTCCGAGTTCAAACTTGGTCTTGAATTCTTTATCACACATATTACACTGATATAGACACTTAGTGTTGTGAGTCATATGGTTTCTTTTATTACACTTAGGTGACTGTACAGGTCTACAACTGACTGACTGTTGCTCAAGTTCACACTGGGTTTTGGATTCCATCGCACTGTCACTATAAATGTGTGCCTGCACTATGTGATTAAAATTGTTTTGGGTAATCTGAAGGAGTGGAGATCCTAGATTAAAAACCGTATCTGGTAGTCTTTGTAACATTACTATAGGCTGGAGGTCATTCTGATTATCGATCCGTAATCTATCTTTAGCACTGATAGACTCAAAAGTATCAGTCACTAAATCAGTTCTCTTATCAATATACACTGTATCATTGTCAGAGACATGTTTCTCAACAATTACATTGTATATTGGTGTTCTTCAATTCTAAATCACAGTAATCAATATTCGGGTCATTGTTCTCCATTGTCAAACCCATTCCCATTATAGTGGGGTTGTTTTCAACCTTAAAATCAATTCTTGAAAGATTAACATCAAAACTATAAATGAATGAACCATTGTTCTCAAGTTTCACATCACGGTCTTCATTGATTATAGTCCCACTCTCAGGTTTCATATCAGCATGACAAGAGTTCCTAGCTTCCAGGTCACTAGTGTAAATTTCAGTTTTAACTGACAAGTCACTTTTCTCAATTGTTATCTTGTTTCTAAAACATGGGTCAAATTTTGGGTAATTTTTGCCTTCTACCATGGGTACCTCTGATGTCTGTTCTGAGGTTTCTTGCTTGATGTTCATTATTTCAACAAGTCTGTCATCACCTACATTATCCTCAAAATTGATGTCTGGATTTTCATAAATATATACCTTACCATTATTCTCAAACTCGCCACCCATATGTTTATTTACCTCCAGCTTGGGTTTCTGTTTCCATAATGCATTGTCCATGTCTTTATCAAGATAAGCAATGTTCTGAAAAGTGGGGTTTGTTGTCTGAATAGGATGAGCGTAAACCCCATTCTCAACACGCAAGGTATCAAACAGTCCATCCTGATATCTTTGTTGTTGACTGTTGGTTAGAAATTCTGTAGGCCTACCAATGCCATAATTTTGTATGGCAGTGCTCTGTGAAAAAGAATATTCATTGAGTAATTGATTTTTGTTCTCTTCTATTTCTATCTTGATGTGTGAGTCAGTAGTCTCACAGTTATGTGGATAATAAACATTCTCCAAATGGGATTTGTCATTCGCAAACTTCTCTCCTTCAACTTTTACATGCACTGGTCGCGGCACCAGGTTTATATCTTTCAATTCTGCATCCATGTTCTCATCTAAATTAGGATTCCTCAACAATTTCCAGGTTCAGCTTCTTTTTACCGAAATTTAACCCAGTGATGGATTTGTCAGTATCCCAGTATGAATCACTTCTGCAAAATCATAAAAAACAAAACAAAAATGAGATGTTTTCAAACAATACTGCCAGGGTATACAAGTATCCTAATTGTAACATATGTTAAAGCAGTAAACACACATTATTCCTTGGCAAATATCATGAAGGGTGTTTAAAAATGATTGCAACTCTTGTAAATACATCCTTCCTGTAAAACATCCATCGGTTATTAGTTATTAATTTAAAATAAAATTTCAGGAAATATCCTGGCAAGGTCCTTTTGAAAGTAAGGGGGCCCCGGAGCCCCGGTTCCCACCCCACTGCCCTACTGAGAAGCCATATGAGTCATATGACAAAAAAAGAGATCAGTGAGTAGTATATATTTGGCCATCAGGCATAGCTCAGCCCCTATTCACAAAGTTGTAGACATAGCACCGACACACTATGTCATCGTTAAAGTTCCAACGTAAAGTCAAAGAGCAGACAGCCTTTAAAAATAGAGTAGCTGTCTATTTTAAGCCGGGATTTGGGACATATTTACTCTGTGGTATGATCAATCGACAAGTGTCATTCAATGGGTAAACACTTTCCTTTGGGAAGAGGTATGTAGGAGCCTTTAGTAAAATGGAATGCTGAATACCAGACTGCCTTTTAAATGTAATGGCAAAAGATTTTAAACTGACATTTGGAACACATTTACTCTGTGGTTTCATCTATCTGCCACTTGGAATGGGCAAAAACTTGCTCGTGTTTGGAGGTTTGAACCATACACTAAATCGAATAGCAGACTGCCTTAAAAAACATAAAGGCTCACTATTTTAAGCTGGGATTTGGCATACTCGAGTACCTCCCCAAGAGCCCAGACCAGCAGACCAGCCTGTTAGTTGAGTCTGTGGTTTGAACCGTGCCCATTAATGGCGGAACTTGGAATAAATGGTGTCCCGGGATAAAACTTTGATGGTAGCATGAGGGTGTGGATTTTGGAGTTGCTGTCAATAAATTTCAGCCAAAAACAGATTGATTGGGGTTTAACACCGTACTCAGGGGTATTGTCAGAGAATGGCATCAGTCCATATCGTTGGTATTTGATCGTAATGGTCTGATTATTTAAAGATACATATGCTCTCAAAATTAGCTTTTCAGTAAATTCAGATAGCAACGATTTTAAGTGGTATCAAGGTTAGTGCATAAATTAAAATAATACCGGAGAATTCAAATTATTTAATGTGTACTTATCGTGTATGATCCAAGAGAAAGCATGGCACAGATGTAACTCGCCATACAACAGCATGCCAATTGGTAATTCGGCATATTAGGGCCCTAGTTTTCATCAATCGATCGTGCCGTATTATGCTTCAGCAACCGTTAATAGTGACCGAGGAACATCGCTAACGGATAAGGTTAGAATAGATACGAACCATTTCCGAGAACGAAAGCGGATTTTCGCATAATAAGCTCACTAAACTGATTATTGCTAAGGAACGGATGTGTTATCAAGGCGAGTCGCCGCCCCTTATTCTTCCCTTGATTTTAATATACTGGAAGAATATTTAAATTTTTCAGTTTTAGTTATTTTAAATCTACCACTTAGCATACAAAGTTAAGGGTGGGATTAATGAAAAGCTCCTAACTTTGGCTTCCTCAAAAAAATAAGTATAACTCATTTGATTCTGTTTTAACAGCAAAAATACCATATTCTGGGAGCGTATGTATCTTTAATAAAAACGTCTACATTTTCAAAAATAATTTTAACAATTAGCCTACCCTGCTTTTATACTAAAACTATTTTCTCCATTTTGTAACCATTTAGTACTATCGAGCTGTTCAACGCAGACTAGAGCTTTGGGACAAATAAGTGACATGTTAAGCTTTCGGTTCGTGCACTATTTTCAAGGCTGGAAAACACCTTTTACGGAAAACATATTCATTGGAAATTTGTATAAATGTGTAGTTTGACATTCTATTTATTATTTCTTTGGCAATCTCTGTTGTCGTAGGACATCGTCATGTAAGCCCTGTGCATTCTTACAGCAGTTATTCGCCGATTGACGACCGCATAATGTGTTTCAATTTGATGCATATCACTACATAAAATGGAGCCTTTTTGTGACCAAGCCGGTTATATACCGGCGAAGGTTTTAATCAAATGTATTTTCTCATGTCCATACATACCCGGATTTTGTTTTTAAAATACTTCAGTTTTGATTAAACGGTGTCCATTTTTCCAATTTATTTTTATTTGTGCCCTTTTTATCTGTAACATTTGTGTTTTTATCGTATGGAGCCATTTTTACAGTACAACACAAGTTAATGCCCGCATCTATCAAAGCGACCAGCATAGGATAGAACAAGGTAAATAAAGCCCGGCGAACACGAGGCTATTTTCCAGACGGTTTTCAGACTGTTGAGGGCAACCTGAGTAGCCTAAATCTCGTGTGTGAACTATATTAGATGACCTTCTAATCAGCTACAGAGCAAAACAGATGACTAATATAGAAATGGGCTTCAGAAAATGGGTTTAAATTTTCCACTGCAAAGACCGTCGGGATGCATTTCTGAAATAAAAGGAAATTGCATCCTGATCCTGAACTAAAATTTTAGGGAAAAATTCAACGCAGAGAAGAACTTTGGGACAAATAGGTTTCGTGCACTATTTTCAAGGCTATATTTTCAAAGATTTTAAAACGTAGCGTACGTTACTCTGATGTTATTTATTAAAGTGGCGACGATCGTATCACGTCCGAAGTCATGTGCGTAGGACATTCGAGGACTTCCGAGTAATATACCACGGAACTAACCGGTGTAGCTGTGGCCATTTGATTAAAACCTTCGCAGGTATATATAACCGGCTTGGTCACAAAGAGGCTCCATTTTATGTAGTGATATGCGTAAATTATTGACAGATTGCGTGGGCGTCAATCGACGAATTACTCTTGTAAAAATGGATAAGGCTTGCATGACGATGTCGTACGACAGCAGAGTAATTCAATGTTTTAAAATCTTTATAATCAAATGTTATTGTGATAAGATTGTCAACAAATAATAAATATAGTGTAAAACTATACACATTCACACACATTTCTAAGGAATATGTTTTCCGTAAAAGGAGTTTCCCCCTTACATATGTATACGTCAATCGAATTTCCAGCCTTGAAAATAGTGCGCGAAACCGAAAGCTTGACATGTCGCCTATTTGACCCAAAGTTTTAGTCTGCGTTGAAAAGCTAGATGGTACGTATTGGTTACAAAATGCATATGGCAGTCACAAGAGATCTCGCGAGAATCAGATTACCTGATACCAACACTCGTTGGCAGCCCCTCAACTGCTGGCTGTAAATCCGTGTAAATCCAGTCTAATCGGAAGAACAAATGGGATTTTCGCAAGTCGAGCTTTCAAATTAAGCGACACTTTGGCTGGTTCGGGTCACGTTTACGTTAATACGTGTGAAACGGTTGTGGGTGCATTCGGCGTATTAGCGGGCTAACACTGGCACCATGGATTCCTCCAAACACCTGGAATAGGTCTTAGTTGGGTTATGTCGAGGTGAGCTCTGCAACTCAAAGAGCTAATTCTGGCGATTCCTGCCTTGTGCTAGTCATAACGGCCGTAAGGCAAACACATACAGTGGTAGGGCTGGGTACAACGCTATTCTTCGTCCTAGCTTTGCATCCCCCCTTTTACCGTGTGCCTCGAGTTTATAATCTTTAAATACTGTCTTGAACCCTCTAGCGTCACATTGATACTAAACAAAGAAGTCAACAAACCTTCATTAAGCTAAAATTGACAAGCTTAAGTGGATCACGGTCTTGAAAAGAGTTGGATAATAAATAAAATATATGTATTTTTTGTATTTATTTATTTATTTTAATTTTGTATTTGTAGGCCTATATGACACATACTCAATCGACAAAAACAAGTCAATAAATCTTTGTTTTTAAATTGTCACTCCCTTTATAGGCTATAGTAATTAACACAGGTTATGAAACAGAAAGTCTAAATCACTCGAACACCTATACCCTCTCCAAGCGACTTTTCCAAAAGAACGGCTGGAGGGCACGTATGCAAACTACACCGCTTTACTGGACATTTCCCATTCTTGTTGCACAAAACAAAATTCACATTTTATATTCACTAACAGTCAAACTTCGACGATAAACCAGGCAAGTTGGCAAGTTTACTTCCACTCTAATTACACGAACACACGGGTCATTTATCAGCCAACGGAAGAACGACATATCATATATGTCGTTCTTCTATTGGCTGATAAATGACCCTTGCCAGGTGATCGTGAAGTGAATAATGCTATAATGAATGGCGTTGTGTAGATCTTAACTCTGAGTATATACCAGCACTTTGGTTTTATGTTTTATAGGAGTTGTCATCTTTTCGAGACAAGGCGAGGCCCGACGTAAAACTATATTCCTCCCCTTGTCACTTTTACTTACAAATTCTTGTCAAGCTAGGAGCATCGAACTATTTTACTCTTTACTACCAAACGCAATTGAACTTCTTTGTAGTATATTGGCTGGCGCCAGCCTGTCGGTCATGTTTGTTTGATGTTCTTCCGCAGTTGAGACGGGGTTATATGTGTAAAGGCTTATTTGATTGGACTATGTGTTTTTGCTATTTTACTTTGATCTTTCCCTGACAGGAAAAGCAAAGAAAAGTGGCCAGGCTTGTCTCAAAACATGTCTCAAAACATATTTGCCAGATAAGAATTGCCTTGGGAAGATGCCAGGGTCTCTATATATATAACATTTGTATTTTTAGTCGATTTTTTGTTTAGATCACTCACATACTTATCAAATATACGGATATATATGTCTGTCTCGATAACGGAAATCCAAAGCCAAAACAACTGTCCTAATGGTGTAGCGTCGTCAAACTGCTGACGTTGACATTTAACTTTATTATCTGTGGCTCATATTATGGGGGACAGTAGTATATAAGGGACACAATAGGGAACATGGGTTATTATGTATTCATCCCGCACGAGATTTCATCCCGCACGTCATGCGTTATTATGTATTCATCCTGCACGAGATTTCATCCCGCACAAGATTTCGATCCCCACGTTGTATTACATGAATAGTAGTGCGCAGGCGTGCATGTGCCTTAAACAGTTCTATGATCTGCAGGATCCCCACGTTGTATTACATGAACAGTAGTGCGCGGGCGCGCATGTGCCTTAAACAGTACTATGATCCGCACGGGTCATACAGTGCCTCACGTTGTATTACATGAATAATAGTGGATGGCCCATCCACTATTTAATCCGTATTGGTGCCCCAGCGGCGTTCAGACGAGCACTGTGACGTTACGTTGGCATCTGCTGCATTCGAAAGACGTCTTAGTGTCATCCCTATTATATACATGATGTAATGTAAATAATCGGCATAACATCTTGAGCGGTTTAATGAATGACGTTGCGTAATAATGGTATACATTACGTCGCGTAAATTATCCGTCATCTGCATGAAATCTTGAGCGGTTTGATGAATTATCATGTGGCGTAACAATGGAATTCTATTATGGCGTACTACTATAGATTACTATAGTAAGGCTATGTATATTTTTAATTAAA
>JAVFBY010027240.1:0-13327 GCA_034781015.1 Tonicella lineata
GTTTATCGGCGATTTTGGACGTCACTTCTACTTTTTAAATTAACAAATTAACGGTTATGCTTTATCAGTTCCCAATGGACAAACTAGGCGGATTTAAAGGCGATTAAAAGTCGCTGTAAAATTCGCATCAAAATTACCATAGTGAGTCCACCCCTTAAGAGAAGTTTACAATCTGGAATCGAGCGTTGAGGCCGCTGGATTTCTGATCGACAAGGAAGTTTCAACTCTCACTTTGCGTATAGACAGCTTATCCATAAAATAAATTCATTAAGTTAAAAGCTCAGAAATTAAACTTTACTGACCACTTATAATACAGGAAAACGTTGTTTCGATTATTTTAAATAACGAAATGCCATTTTTGTGACAAATTGCTTTAAACCCATGCAGGTTACTCTCAAAAGTCGAACTGTAAAGCTCGCCTATATAAACAGTGTAATAATTCGCATTTATTTGGATACTTATAGTACTTTAATAAATATGCTTTTGTAAAATAAAATCTATGCATATCTATGATACAATGCAATGGGAGAAAAAAAAGAGAAAATTATGTTGAAATCGCATTCAACTCGCAGCATCTCCGAGTTGGCACATTACATTTCATAGACATGTACAACATTTACTATAGGCCTATATAAAGTTAAAACAATAGCGAGATTAGTATGTCGATATAGGGATAATCTTATAGATTGGAAATGCTTAGGTTTACAAGAAAAGTAATAGTTATCTTTTAGTTTTAGACCATTGGTCAAGTATGGGTTGTCTCTTTGAATCGAATATGCCTTTTCTAAAATAATTTCTTATCATTGGTTAGCTTTATATAGACATTTTAGTTTCACTTAGAATAATAGATGACAGGGTCAGTTTAAATAGACGTTTCATTCTGATCACATTCACCAATATGTTGACATACTTCTTTTTTATTTTGAACAATACTACATTATTGGCATGAACCGCAAATTGGTATTTAACGAAGTTTTAATTTTAAATACTTTTTATTTAGAAAATTTAGCAGACTGGTCCCAGTACGGGAATCGAACCCAGGACCCTCTGGCACTGGATCGCCAGCAGTAAATTCTACATGGCCACCTAGACGTCTCAAGTTCTCAACCATGTGGCTTTCTACAAAAAATGTTTCTTTAAATTACGAAAATATTCTTAATTGTCACTTTCAAAACTACCCAAGCATTTGTTCATAATGCTTTTTGTTCAGCTCTCTTGTATATTTGAATAATATATATTAAAACCTGTCTGGCTTAATTAAATATGTATTAATAATAACTCTTTAGATATCATTCCTAGCTTTGTTTCAAAATGACAAGCTGAAAATACCAACAAACTTGGCATTTTAAAATAAATATCTTATATATTTATCCTTAGTGGCTGTGTCTCTTCTACCTGTGGTCGTATGTCTTGGGTGTCTTATGCCCTACACGGTCATTTATCATGCATTTATTACAATGCTTGTATTTAACACTGTGCTGTTAATGACGACATATAAATGTATCTTCAGCTACTGTTACATATATATTGGCATTTTGTAACCATTAAGTACTATCTAGCTTTTTTTTCATCCCAGACTAGATATTTGGGACAAATAGGCGACATGTCAAACTTTCAGTCTCGTGCACTATTTTCAAGGCGGGGAAGACCCTTATACGTAAAGTATTTTCGTAAAAAATAATAAATAGAATGTCAATTTAGGCACACTTACATTTTAATAGCAAAGATTTTTAAAAATTGCATTGCTGTATTATCGTATGGCATCGTCATGTAGGTCGTACGTATTCTTACAGCTGTAATTTGCCGAACGACGGCCGAATAATTTACCTTAATTTGATGCATATCACTACATAAAAGGGTGACTAAGCCGGTTATATAACGGCGAAGGTTTTAATCAAATGCCTATACTGATAGAGAAGTTGTAATCCGTAACTACAGACTAGCAGTTCAGTGTTATAGTCTATTCCAATTTAGTTTTGGAACATAATGTGCTCTTAACTTCATAAGTAAGTACAAAAATAAAGTCGTGTATAAAAGTATATAAAAGACCGAGAAGTACAACAGGAGTTTATTTTATGAATAAATCGAAACTTTGAGTCAAAATGACTTCGTTGTATTCCTGCGGCTGTGTTGCTATGGCGTATTCGCGAGGCAATTCTGACACTGTGGATGATATTAACAAGACTATAGCTTGTTTGCACATTTGCTTGAAGACAGTACCTGGAATGAGATTGATAAATTGTAATCAATTTATTAAGAAGGTTCCATCCATATTGAACATATTCTTGTTAGCTACTATGCTATACTATATACGGTTTACCAAACGTTGCAATGGTTTGTCATTATCTCACAATTGCGTTATAGGAAATGGAGAAATGGAAGAATTTTTGACAAAGAAAAGGGAAACAAACGAATAAAGACAGCTGTGTTAGTTAGTTTATAGGAAGTGTGGAGAATGGTCGGAGATTAATGACAGAGTAAAGCTTCTGTAAGTGTTTACATGCTCCCGTAACGGCTTTAAGAACGCCATTGTCGGGAAAATTAGGCGGAAGTCGACAGGGTGCCTTGTTTGCTCTAGTCCTGTTTAAGCCTTCTAGTTAGCCTTATCAGCGTAACCCAGTGGCCCTAGACGTGTTTTACAATCGTCTCATACAGACAAATCAGCATCTTAAATAGAGTATCAGGGTATTCCCGAGGTTTATCGAAATTATACAGGATCAATTCAATTAAGGAAGAGAATAACATCATCGCCTTAGATTAAAACAATCAATCATTACTAATTAGCCATCCTCAACAAAGACATCAGAGTCTTTCGCGGCCCTTTTGTTGTTGTATTCGTTTTTTATGATAGGTGTTTCACGCCGTATTTGACGTTGTTCTCTGATACCACGGTGATGCTGTTTTTATGGATTTAGGAAGTGTACGTCAAAAATATAGCCACAATTGTAACAACTATACCTCTATCATTTTCAGTATCATTTAATTTCAGATTTTGGGTTTAAAATGCTGTGCTACTGAATGAACGAACTATATATAACGCTGAAATATACAGAAAAGAAAATGTCAACTCCATCATTTTCTTTTGCAGTTTATCTGCAACACGAGATTTATTTAAATTACCATAGTGGGAAAACGAAAGGCTATAAAAGAAGAGAGAGACTGTAAATTCTTAATAAAGCTCATAGACACAAATCCTCTTAAAAAAATGACCCTCTTATAGCTTTTAAAAGTTAATTTGAGGCAACGTAGCCTCTTCTTTTCTTTAGGCCTACATATCACGAAACTTGATGTGTACAGTGAGATTCACCAGAATATTATAACAAATAAAAGGGCTATAATGTCTAAGATTATTATTAATTTTTCTATCAATAAAGCAATATATTTAAAGTGTTCACAAAACCATTTCTATCACCCATAATTGTATCTGGTTGACTAATTGGAATGTTTGATAAACTTTCGTGATTGTTATTCCATTATACGATAATTATTTATTGAATTATTAGAGTTGACAATCAGTGTTTGTCGTAAAGACACAATATTACGACTTTATTGAGGCAATTATGCCCTCAACAGTAGGCCTATCAATTGAATTAAATAATGATGCTATAGTTGCAGATTGTCTTGAAGACTACTTATTCCAGGCGTGACTACCAATTAACTAAGAGGAAATCAATTTTTTTTCGGGAGGGTGATCTTGGCTGGCATTGTCTCAAAACAAGAGAGGTTAGGCCCCAACCCCTCGTACAAGGCCTGCTACTTAGGCTGTGTTTAGCATCTGGTTACGCAAATTGCTAGCTGGAAGCCGCAGATCGGTTCACGAAGGGCGGTTGCGCGAAAAGCAAAACGCGTAATTCAGTTGGTTGCGATTTGTTTGCAGTGGCGATTCCGCGCGAAGTAACCGAGTCAATTGTGTCCAATGGTCGACTTGTTATTATCAGACTTTCAGAGGACAATGAGGTCAATCAAAGAAACCCTCGGGCCCTTGTGTGCTCTAACAGACCATAATAAGACGTTACGACTGATGCTTTACTATCTACTCTCGCCTTAATTGCCGCAACACCATGCCTTAGCGCCTTTCGTTAAAGACTTAACCACTACTTGTCAGTTTAGCGCGAGACAAACATTCAGAGGAAATAATTTGATCACGAAGAAATTGGACAATAATAGAGTTAACTGTTTAATGACGGGGCTGTTGTAGAACATGTTACGGTCTTCTCGTTACAACAACAGCGCCCATGGAATCTCACAACTGATTCAATTTTCCTGTTATTCGGAGCTTGATGAATTAAATTAGCAGTACACTTTAGGTCCTTAAGCGGTCGAAGCGAAGCTGCAAACTATCAATGGTAGAATCAAGATTTGCAGAAGACCTTCTGTCGACTATTCTTAATACATTTACACATAATAGAAATAATATTATACATCGGTTATTTTGGACAATGATCTATAATGTCTATCGCCGTATATTAAATCTAAATTGTTTTAAATAAGATTTTTGTTTCTTCGAATTACATTAATTCATGACCAGTCTCGTATAAGATGGTTAATACTGGTACATGTATGTGTGACCATATATAACATTTTTAAAATATTTTATATTGCTGCAATATGGACTTCTATATGAAATAAAATTAGTAGTAGTATAGTAATACGTTATGATCAACCCTAACATAGCCAAATTACTAATATGAACAATTGGAAATGAAAATATAGGCTTCCTGCCTGGTTAAAAAAAATGTATCAAAACGAAAAGTTACAGGCTAAAGTTGACATTTGATTTGGTGGCGTTTTGTAATTGAGGGAAAACGGTTGAGGTCTTGTTTTGGGCCTTTGGTCGATTTTTGATATAAGTATATGTTTTAAAGTATACGATGCCACGAATTTTTCGTCGTGTACAGAGTGGTTATTAACAGTTCTTTGGTTATTTAGTGATAACAATAATAGAAAAGGACAGTGACTATTAAAGTGATTTTGGTAACAGGGATTAGCTGGTGCCGCTTTCTGAGTTTTGTGGGCCGTGGTTTTGATTCCCGGAAGGGCTCAATTCGCAAAATATTTTGAGCTAGAATTTTTTTTCAAACTAAGAAAGTGTTATCCCTAAATAACGAAAATACAGTTTATGATGATGATGTATTTTAATCATAACCATATAACTCAAACAACAAACACATTTGTGAGTAATATCTAGAAAAAAAGATGCTGCGCCGGCGTCTCTGTGTCAGTGCCTTATGTAGAGAAAGAAAAAAATAGAGCCTGTACTTTGGTGAACCTTGACTATCGCTCTATCGACGACCTCTATAGCTCAGTCGGTAGAGTGTTGGCCCTGTAAGCCAAAGGTCTCGGGTTTGATTCCCGATGGAGGCATGTCACATTTTCTTTCTCTGCATTTATAAAAAATATATATTGAGTGCAGTTGCAGGAGACCCTTCAACAGGAAATTTAGTTTGAAATGACATGCTATCATGCTGGTGGCAGTCTGCCCTTAATTTGTACACTATTAAGTATTTGTTTTCACCAACTGTGAATTATAGTTATGCATGTATGTGCAGTTTACATTTAGGGCTTCGCTGAAGAAAATGTTTACACAATTTGACAATTTAAACATTTTACATTACTCATTAACTTCCCAAAACACCCACGCTGCAGTAATATGCTTTCGTCAGAAAGGTAGGGTAAACCTTTATATGAGTCTACTCCGTAGAACTATACTTGTGCTTCAACAAAACCAAATTTTTCGAAAAGGCGGATATGCAAGTTGACTTTTGTCGACGTCAGTTTCAACAGGATGATTTGGTGAATAGGAACCCTCCACCTCTACTTACAATCTAACCATAGGGATAGATTATTCACTGTTTAAGGATAACGTGTACATTTACTGAAAGAAGAAGAAACATGTATTGATTTGTGTTTAACGTCGTATAAGCAAGGGCCTTTTATCAATATGACGGCGTGTCACCCAAATTGATATAGGAAGCCACCTTTCGAATCAACAGTATCACCTAACAGGGCCTAATGACCCCTCAACAAATCGGCTTCCTGCCGCCAGTCAGCTAGAAACGTTGCTGCTGAAGTAAACAGTTCGCCTTCAAAAAATGAACTTTTGTACGAATTTTATGTCGTTCCCAGAAAATTTTATCGCAGATCACTTGCACATAGGAAAACGAATGATTGAAAAAGTTTTAAAGCGCATTTTATCATGGAAATACGTCTTACAACGTAGAATTTAATTAAAAGGTAGGCCCTATGTAATTGTACATACATGCAACTTTTTAGTTGTATAAAATCTGTGATTTTATCATTTCCTTTGACCACGACAGCACTTCTCTTAAATTGAATATGTTTCTGTACACTACATGCACACATTTCGTGGGCTGACGATTCACTGGTTCTTTGTGACAAAATGGTACCAGGTGAGATAACTTCATGAATATGAAACCCAAAGCAGTAAATTCTATCTCCGGACATATGACTTCAATATTAGGGAACACTGTCCCAGCTAGGTGCGATAATCACATAGAATTTCGTATAAATTTACATTGAACCAGTTAATTCTTAGCCCACGATTTTTAAATGTTATTGTAATTGATATATATGTTTTGTACTACTGTTATCAGTCCTGTAACTGGGTTTAACGTCTGTTGGAATCTGAATTAAGTACAGCCAAAACCTAAACAAGAGTGTTGTAAAAGTTCGCGAAGTTTCAGACAGAGTCAAAAGCAGGTAGGAAATGGCGAACAACTCTGGTAGAGATTGAGACGAACCTTCGGTCCAACCCCAAAACGCTACCAATTGCGCTGTCCATAACACTGAATGAGAATCACGTTTAACTCAACACGCGGGTTCTTGACTGGAGGTTCCTGTGAGCTAGTTCCATCTCGTCTCGGCTTGGGAAATCAGGAAGCTCATTTTTGTGGCGCATTCGGTTTATTGCGCCCTGTTCTTGTCATGGTGACCTTTTTTGTTGCAAGTGTCATAAGGTGTAGTTTCCGATTGGGCTAACCATGCACCGTCATGAGTGAAATAAAACACAAACAAAACAAACTAAGTACACTTCGTGCACAAATAAGCTATAGAACACAATCGATGTAACATACACAAAAATAAAAAGAGTCTTTCGACCAAACTAAACGAAATATAATTAACGCAATTTAATCTGGCTTGGCTTTGTATTAGAATGCTATGTTTTAGTATTAGTTTCGTAGTGGTCTTCTATTATAAATGTATAGGCCTATACACGCCTTGTGTGGACTAACATTTAAATCGATTGTGAGTTTAATAAAAAAAAAAGAATCAACACGCCAAATCAAACATAAATAAGAAGCGAAAGTTCTGAGTGTTAGTAAAATCGATTTATCGACAAGTGGCCCATTTCCCATTCACAAATCCGGATGAATAAGTTGTATGTTGCAAAAAAAATGTCTTCCATTCTCAGTATCGTTTTGTGTGAAGAAATTATCAAAAGAAGCTCAGACAATCTGACTCCAAAATCGGGATAAATCTGAATTAACAAATAGCAATCTGTCAGTATAGATATACATGGTAAGTCTTTGATAGCTAAATCTTTTGTTCGATATTCGTGTATCAATCGAAGCCTATATAATGCTGATGTAGATGATTAAAACCAGATCCCCCAAAAATCTCTGCATTGTTATGTTGCATTAAGACCCGAGGATAAGACATATCATTAATTTCATTGAACAAAGCCATGCTAGTGATTATCACCAACAAAATGGAGTTTGGTGTTTCTTAAAATTTGGAGTTCCTTTACTTGAATATGAACAACTTAAGCTGTTGTTAGTTTGTTGTGTTTACTGTTGTTGCTATAACCGCATGGAGCGTGTGTGGTACACTTTTTGTACTGTTACAAAGAGCTTAAAAAGTACAGTTCTGTCATTTGCACCCATGCAGGTAAAACGTTGCCGGGATCGGGAGAGAATTTGTGATAAAGTTGGCCTTTATTACTTAAGCGTAACAAAAACTTTTTCACCACATTATCTATATATGACAATGTGTTTTAGAAAATCCCGAATAATTTAAAACAAAAGCAGTGAATGGTTCACTTAAGATTTATAATCTGGAAGACAGTGTGATTGATCAGAGCTGCGCCCTGATGTAAAATCTTGGTGTACTCTCCATTTTTATGACATACAACACAACATATACTGTCCAGACCCCTTTCTCTAGATTTTGACACATAGGCCTATATATTTACCTAATACAAAGGTAAATAGTATCACTCCTTGTTATAACAAATGTTAACATTAAGAAACATTAAATGTTTCTAAATGTTACCATTTAGAAACCAAACAGCTTCTTAATGCCACCCAAAGAAATAAAATGCAAATGGTTCGGTGTAAACAAATCTGCCTTGTCCTTTTCAACTGCTAATGTTGATATTTCAACAAAATTTACCCTGGGGATGATCAGATTTGGTTTCTTCCAAATAAAGATATTACAATTGCAAACTCAACACATAGAGATAGGAGCAATATAAATACAACTGTCAGGTTCCTTTAAGTGCAATTGTCCAAGATCCGTTCAAACTTAAAGGGTTTATGAGTAGCTCAGTGTTTAGCCTAAAAGGCTTTCTAAGACCCTTAACAAATCTTTAGTGAAAAACAAAAAAAAAAACAATTCCAAAAGATGTTGAAATTACATTTGTTATGTTCTCTAGCCCGACAATTAATGTGAAGATAATGTGACGTCACAGTAGACGCCAGTGCTTTTAGACGATTGGACGACGATTCAAATTTACAGCTGATACGAATTCGAGCCTATTGTAAGGGACTATTGTGACGTCACCACCGAACATATCCGAAGAAATATGCATAAAACAAGAGCCTTTTTACTATTATTCATTATAATTACAAAAAATATGTATAATTTTTAAAAAATAATAATAATGCTTTGTTAACGTGTTTGAGAAAGCAATGTAGGCTAAAACTGTACTATTCATAAATCCTTTAAATGTATGTATTTTGTAAAATATATCATAACTACAAAACACGAATTAATATTTCGCCGATGGGCTCGAGTTGGAATCTCTGAGGAAAACTATTTTTTTTTAAATATAAAAATTATTTAAATATTGCATTTTTACGAACAACATGGTTTAACTCTAGCATTCTCAAACATACTCGTTTTCTAAGGTCAAATATATTAATACCTGTGTTTGACTGATGGTATGTTTACAAGCGTATTATTTTCAAAGATTTGCATTGAGTTATATATGGTTTCCAGTGCTGTTATAAGTATAAAACAACCGCACACTCAACACAAACGAGATACAACTTTGACGGGCAGCAAAATAAATGCCATGGTTCATAGCATAAAATTTATAGCATAAGAGCTCATGCAATGTCATGTTTTTATCACGTGGTGACTGGGCTCTAGATCTTACATATCTTAAAGTTAGGGCTTCTGTTGTGTTTAATTTTATACCAATTAAATGGACTATTTCTCTGTCAATAATGTAAGGATTGTTCTGTAAATTTTCCAGTAATCGGATGGCAATTCGCAAGCCATAAGGGACCGGACTTTTCAATTCATCCCCACCCTCCTCCCTATGGTCTTTTTAAAAAGCGAGTTTATAATATGTTTTTAAATGCACACAGCACAAACATCAAGACTTTGAGGCATATATTGATAATGCCTTACTCAAAACCTGCAGTCACAGGACACGTATTTGCTACAGGCCATGGGTTATGCCTGGCAGTGCAACATTGTTGTATAACATGTTAGTTGCTCAGCAACAATCAGGGCCAAACAATTTAGCCTTGATATTGCCCATTACAATAATAAACCATACGCTTCTGTACCCGAACGATTTATGCGTAGGCCTACATAAAAACTGTAAAATTATTAAAATGTGGGCATACATGTATATGCTGTGGGACTGTAGACCTAATCTGTGTAGGCCATTACATTTCTAATTGCCGGAGGAATAAATATAGCTGCGGCAACCAGCAGCTCATTTAAATATTTTGGATGCAGCGACAACTAAGCCTAAATAAGTTAAAACACGAAAGACAAGACGCATATAAAATAAATTAACAGCCCAAAGAAGGGGGTAAAGCGAGCACAACAGAGGTGAAATAAGTCTAGCGTTGAAGACGCTGCTACTCGAAGGTTTTGGTGAATACTTTTAAATAATCGATTCCACGAACACTCCATTTCTGTCTAAATGCGACTTAAACTCTTAGGATGAAAGGGAGTTTGTGGGAAGTAAATAGTGCCAAGTAGAGAGCAAAGAACGGTGATATTGATTGGTAAGGTTTGTCTTTGTTACGAAGAAACTATCCAAGGGGTACCATGATCTTCCAATAGTTCTATTTGATGAGCAGAATTGATGGGTTTACAAAAAATAGAACAGATTGAGAATTGCAGAATCATGTCGCGGATACGGGGTTGCTGTTTTTGCCAAAATGCGATATTCATTGACAAACCCACTGGATGACACTATAATAGTTTGATTTTCAAACTCTTTTGTCATTTCGGGATGTCAAGGCTATCTAAACGTTGGTAAAAACCGTGTCAAATTTGTATAATACTGTAAGATTATTGGCGGCCTTTAAAATGATTATTCTGAAATCTGAAATTATCCATATGAGCTAAGGTATGGCATAAACGGGCGTCGCAACGATAACACTACCGAATGAAAGCGAACGCTTATCAGTTGAATTGCTGTTGAGACTATCACTGTAGGGAAATTACGTTTGGTCTAACTGAATTTCCTAAAATGTAGTTGGTATCCGTCTGAACGCTTAATTCTATCATCCAGTTGATGCAAGATGCAAGACTTATACTGTAAGTTGTCGGTGTGGACTCGCTGACGGTTCTACGCAGTCACCAGTATCAATGACTTTTTGACAACATTGCTGAGGATGTTTTCACCAGGTGCTTAAACTAAACTAAACTTAACTGAACTAGATATAGTAATATCGTCTAATTTTTGCAACCCGAATTAATTAATAAATAACTTGGCGTAACACGCTACTCACTCACCCACCCAATCAATCAATCAATCAGTCAATCAATCAATCAATCAATCAATCAATCAATCAATCAATCAATCAATCAATCAATCAATCAATCAATGAGAAAGAAATCTGAACACAAATCATTAACCTTATTCTAGTTGATAATAACTTACTAATTTGTTGTACCCACAAACCGACTACAGAGCAAACAAACTGCAGCAGGTTTCATGAAGATTGTATAAGTTAAGCTTGCAGTATGTTTTTGGTTAAATCTCGTCTACTCTTTAATCCGGTAGGTAAGCTACTTCAATATAGGATGTCAGTTGAGTTAACAGGCTCGTGATTTTGACAATTGACAATCTAATTAAAACCTAAGGCCCATAATTAAAAGCAATTCACCAGTAAGTTAGTATTCTCACTGTAAATGCCAGAGGCGCGTGGTTTTGACAATTCACACTCTCATTAAAAACAAAGGCCTTTATTTAAAACAACTCCCCAGTAAGATGTTCTCTCACTTTTAAAAACTAATTTTGGCAAACATATTTGCATTTCAAACTTTTTAAAAAAAAGTATGCCATCAATGTAAAGGACGTGGAAGAGGACGTAACGTGGTGATGTAACGAAATGAAGGCAATCCCAAGGATGAAATGAAAACAATGAACGTCTGTCGATATAATTGACCACATTATCAAGGTTTACATTCTAAACAAAGATGTCGATTTGAGGAAAATCATCTTAAAATATGAAACGGAAATATGTGCTTTGAAGGATTACCTCTACGTAATACATGGCGCGCATGCCAGACGGGTTTGAGAACAATTATGTCAGTCACTGTATTATACCGGATTAGTTTTCTCACAAGATTAAGGCAGATGTATAAGGTTGTGGTAAAACAAAAATACAGTTAATACATTACGTTGCAGTCTGTCCTATTTTATTTTCATCACGAACAATAAAATCATTGTCCTTTCTTGTGGTACGCTGCATAGGAATATGGAAAAGAGATTTTTTAAGTGGCCGATAAAGTGAGGTTGGAAAAAGAGAGCACATTTTGTATGGCTAACAACTTCCTCTAAACTTATTTGATTCACATTTTGTCATAGGAGTCAACACGGAAACGTTGTCCAGAACAACGTTATCCGCAAAAAGGTGTTCTTTATTTTATACTACAATTTTTTAGTACACCTTCAACATTTGAAGATCCCAGAGAATCTTGGGCATTGATTCTGTAATAACGCAGAAATTGATCATTTTGGTCGACCGCGTCTCTTTAAATTTCTACTTTCTTTATCATAGAAGGTCCTATTAATGTTGACCCCTAACTCTGTACTCACTTCACTCACCTGTCTACCAGGCGTAGCTTTACTTATCACTGGATTACGCTAAAGGCTGACCGAAGCTCGCGAGTCGAAATGAAGAATTATCTATTAAATATGAAGTTTCGCTCGTTCTCTGTCTAAGACCTTCGACGAGCCTTGGCGGCTTTATTTCCCTGTGTAACTCTGCTGAGCTAAGCTATAGCTGGCACTAGCGGTTGATTTGGTGTTTTGGCGTTAAGTCCACCATCTTAAATTAAACCATATGTAAGCGAAGACTGGACACAAGATAAACCTCTTAGACCATGAAGATTGTATGTAAGTGTTTTAGAGTTCAGATTTCTCTGAGTGCAGGTCACAATCAATTAAATTAACCACGCACAAACAACAGATTGTCCTTCGGTAGCTTTGATAGTGGTCATTCGATTTGTGACAGAATAATAATGTGAGCTATTTGGTAGTTGGTGGGAGCTTCCTGATGCCCGGGTGCTGTCGGCTAAGGGGCATCAGGAAGTGGATTTGACTGACACGCCGTTAAATAGGCGAAATACCTCTAGGCGCGGCGTTAAACACAGGCTTACCAATGAGTCAATCAATCAATCAATCAGTCAATTAATCAATCAATCAGTCAATCAGTGAATAAATGAATGAATAAATCAATCACTCAGTCAATCAGTGGATGAATGAATGAATCAATCCATCAATCTATGTAGCCATACGTATATTTCTAAAAAAACACCTCACAATGCATGGCATCTCGATTTATTAACACCAAACAAGCTCTCAAAGGCCAGTTTGTTTTGCGGCATTTTAATCTCAAAGTGATATGGGTCACATCAACATATCTCCAGAAAAAGATAGCATTACATATGCAATTTAACCTGTACACGTCAACTAAGTCTATAAAAGGTATTTTTAAAGCCACACTATCCTCTAAACGTGATTGTAGCTTAACAATTATAAGTACACAATTCATCACCAAAATGACAATTCGTTACCTAAAATAGATAAGGCAACGTTTCCCGTCGTTGA
>JAVFBY010027462.1:0-13317 GCA_034781015.1 Tonicella lineata
ATTGTGTACATACGCAGATATACATTTTATGGATGTTAACAAATGCATTAACTAACATGATAAACATTTCAACTCTGCAAAAGAAAAAACATTAAAAAAACAACAACTAAAAAACCAAAAAAAAAAGTTTAAAATTATAAAGCACAATTCCTATAAACCTAAATGAGTGGGAATTCTTATAAAACTATTTTGTGTTGTTGTTTAAAGTAAAAAGCCAGTCTTGACGATTTTGGCGATTTAACAATAAATTCACTCCAGGATTTTATATCTGGTGATTTATATATATTGGTATATATATCTTAAACAAAATCATTACCAAAAAAATATAATATGGTAGGTTATACATAACGACCCAAACGACTATATGCATAGAGTTTTCTCTGAATTGTGGTACATGTAAGTTGTCTCCTGTCCAACTGTTTTGTTCTCATTGAGCAATGGTCAAATCATGTGGTAAAGAGCAAGCCATGACTATTCATGGATTACAATAATATTGTATTAAATGGAATATTCGAATCATACCAGTGTTACTCAGTGACAGAGTAGTCTGTGTGTGTCAAATAGTTGACAGGTTAGAGTCCCAAGCCACTTGTGAAATACATTTGTTAATTAAGGAATTTGCAGTGCCGTTGACAATGTGTATGTACATCTGGCATTTGCAAAATTAAAGATGTTAACACTGAAAATAGATCAAACGTACAAAACACTACATTTTGGTCGAAAATGATTAGAAAAGTTGAGTCAATAAGGTATATTCTATATCAACAAAAAATCTTAAGCGATAAATTACTTAAGGCTCGGGGCTTTTAAAAGCAGAATTGACTGATACCGAAAGGTATCGCGCAGGCTTTCTACGGATAACCTCTAAGTATCTGCGGGTAGTTAGACAATTGCTAAATCTTACTATAAAGCTTTCATATGTTTACTATGTTTTATCGAAATATTTAAAATTGCGATTCTACAGTGAACGTTTTATTTTTCTTTCTTCTAACATTGCAGGAAGAAATGCCCTTGCACGGTATTTTTAGCCGGTCTAATCTGTGTAATTATCACAATCAATGGACTACAGAAGGAAACCCCAAAACACCCAATTCAATTTGACAACATTAAGAACAACGTCGGAGAAATCGACAGAGTGAACTTTGCTGTAAATCACTATGAAGTCTGCACAAAACCTCCGTTAACAAACATAGCTTTTGTTAAAGTGCACAAGGCTGGATCTACCACTGTGATGAATATTTTACAACGATTTGCCTACCAAAAAAGCTTGTCTTTAGTTTTACCTTATCGTGGTCATATCCTTACTGACAATTTAAGTAATATGCTAAAGACGTCACGTGGTAAGAGGTACAATATGCTAATCAACCACGTCCACCATTATGACCGATTGGCGTTTCAGAGAGTTTTGTATCCAGATAGCAAATACATCGGGATTGTGCGAGAACCACTTAGTCACATTGTTTCAGCCTTCGAGTATTACAGATATTTCAACCGGATACAAGGAGATAATCCACTTCAGGAATTTCGCAAACACAGAGAAAAATATGAGCCTGTTGATGCTTATAACTCGTTCACAAACAATCGCATGGCACTCGACTTTGGTTTGTCTCAATCTGAGTTTCGGAATATCCCAGAAATACATAAATTTATACGCAAAATTGATTCTGAGTTTGATTTAGTGATGATAATGGAATATTTTGAAGAAAGCCTTGTTTTACTGAGAAGATTGTTGTGCTGGAGTGTCAGAGACATTCTCTTCATCAAAAAGAACACGAATTCTAATAAACATCAAACGGAATTTACGGAAGATGAGCGAGATTATCATCGAAATTTTTCAATGGCGGACAATCTTCTTTATGACCACTTTCTTGACAAATTTAACAGTCAATTAAGGCAACAAGACGAGGAATTTTTTGAAGAAGTTGAATTCTTTAGGGCTATTTTAGAAAAGGTCAAAGATCATTGCATGGCACCCAAAACAGTAACTTTAATCATAGAAAATTCGCAATTTTCGCCGCAATTTTCGCTGGGGACAGTAGACTGCAATCTAATGCTTTTGCCCGAAATTAAATTTGTTGAACTGACGAAACTAAGTGGAAAGATTATCCGAGATTCGTTGAATGTTCAGTAAAAGCACGCAAAACAGTAAAGCAAAGCAGTACTTTCAAACATACATGTATGCTAGCCAGATTCGCACTTAGTCGATTTCACACATTCGCCGCTAAACTGACGAGCTAAAATATTTATTAACGGATATATTGTGATCATGTTGATTATCCCATGATATATCGTATTACGGACCACTCAGAGACATGGAGGCAATATTCACAAAATGTCATGTTTCTCGATACAAATATAAGACACCTAAGTATTTGTTTACTACACTTAACCGTCAAAACACAATATACATGCATAAAAGTAAACGTGGTGCACTGCCAGAGTTTGAGGTGGGAACCGTGCATAGATACGTTAAACTGTTGTGGCCACCATCTACAACAATCGGCGCCAAATGCTGAACAGCCTAAAATATACGACACGTTCAATGTTTGTTGATACATTCGCAGGGCAGAACTACCGTGTACGATACATCATACCAAAAGTTTATTAACCCGAAGTATGAAACGAGTCATTCATACACATCAACGGCTTTGAACCTCATGTCAGCACGGATTGACGACAAAGCGCCCTCTAGCGGAAAATAGTGGTCACTCGGAAGACTTTATGTGAAATCATGGGTAATTTCTAACTCACATGTGCCAAGGAAAGATTAGATTTATATCCCATAACAGTCAGGCGATTCAGCCAATAAATAACTGCGCGAATTGAGACAAAACTCAGATGATGCGCATCTACGTCATATGAAATGTATAAGGGCTTTGAAAAACCACATTGCCGTTGATGTGGCTGAATGGCTCGTTTCATACTTCGGGTTAAAAGACTTCTGATCAAACTAATGCATCGCCGACCAATTTAAGCAGAGCTCATAATTATGTCGTGATACATATGTGGGTCTTAAAGGCCAACTAACCGCTAAATGGGCTCAAACTATTTACAAAAGGGAAATCGGCGAGTTTCTGTATTTTTCCCAGATAGAAAAAGTTATAAACTTTCCATTTTTGCCATAAAATGAAAGTTTTGATTTCATATATTTCTTTAAAATCAAAGTAAAAGTTTGTATTTTAAGGGGTTCCCTTTAAAATGAACACATGGTCGGCAAAAGTCCAACCGTTTGAATACTTTAAACTTTTTTTTTTTCAGCTAAAGTGTGTCTTTGGAAAGGAAATAAAGTGTAAAATTCCACCTTCTCTGAAAAGCAAATGTCATGAAACCAGATTTTTTTTGCAAGCTAGTTTGTTTGGTTGCTGTTGCAGTCTAAGACGACTGGGCAAGCTAACGCCCTTTTATATTCAAATGTCTGTCGGCCTAGGGCAGCTACGGGAAACGTTGCATTGTATATTTTAAGTACCGAAATGTGATTTTAAACATTAATTGTGTTGTTATATTGTTTAAGCTACAATCTTGTTAAGCGGTTAGTGGGGAATAAAGAATATGGTAAATGTTTTGAGCTTACAGAATAAAACTCACAGCTCTAACTAAGTAACTGTAAATTTAATATAAAAGTTATATCTTATTAGTGTTTTAGTTAATCAGATATTGCCCAAACCACTACTTGAATAAGGAATACATGCCACATGAACATTGTCGACATTGTCTTACATCCTACAAAATACATTAGAATATAAAAGTGGATACAAAATGTGAATTAAGCGTGTTTTAACATCACCGAATATAATAATAGTCAAGTTGATGAGATGCTTTAGAAAGGTCATATAAATGTAAAATCATGTAGAAGCAATAACTTAAAACCAAGAATAGATCCTGAGTTAAATCCTTATGTGGCCCTTGGACAGAGTGTATAGCAAGCACTAGAAGATCGCCAATGACAAAATGATAATTCACGCGCCAAACATAATATTTTTCTACGCAATTAGTCTTTTAACTAATGTGTTACACCGTGCTATATAATTATCAACGGGTTATCATGTATTGTTATACATTGCCATGCTACGTAACAACACCGTGTTATGTAATAAAAATGACATATAATGTAATAAAACAAGTCGCCGTGTTGTTAAAAAAACATGTTTTATTCAAAAAGGGTTTTGTAATCACAAATTAACGTTTACGGTCTTGCTGGACCCCTTTGGTTCAAAATAGACAATTTTTTGTTCTCCTTAAAATAAAAGTCTATGTTTTAAACTTTATACTGGCGAAAAAATTATATCGAATTCTTATTACAAATAGTTCAATTTAAGATTACAATTTAGTTTTTCTTGTGGCTGTTAAACAGGTGGTAAGAATAAAACGGATTATCTGGCTTTAAGCCTTCACGCTGATTAGCCCTTACAATTATCCTTAATTTTTAATTGGCCTTTTCAGGCATTTCATATTTTTGGCACATTATACATTTTGAAAGCCTTTTTCTCGAAAATCTCTTATTGTAGAAACATCAAATATGTTGCAGTGTAAAGAGCACAGTGTGTGCTAAAAAACGGTGCCTCAGATTTTATAAGTTCGTCCTACTTTTTTTAAAATATGCTTTGAAATATTTTGTAATGCTTAACTAAGGTTGTATAGAGATGTACAAGAACTTCTACTGAAATTGTTCTAAGCAAAAAATTGTAAAAAATGAGGCACCTTTTTTCAGTTCAAGGTTTATTCTATTACATTAACAAATGTATTTGGTTATATAAATATTATATTGTGCTCCAAGAAATAGGCCTCGAAAAATGTAGTGTATTTTTCTCTGTCGAATTGTAATCAATTTGAAATAAATTTAGAAATCATAATTCGATTTTCCAGACATGTGCATATTTATTATCCTTGGAATCTGAGCTTTTCAAAAATATATAGATATGCTTCTGATTTATATTCATTGTCATGATGAGCTTTGAAAAAACATTTTACTCAAAGTCGACCAAAGGGTCCAGCAAGACCTTAAGTACATTGTATGTAATGGTGTTTGTGATAGATGTGGACTCCCAAGTCTATTCTATATTCAGTCATATTTTCTGATAAAACAAATTTATTACAAACATGGTTCCGTAATTGAAATAAGCCTTCCATTGGCAAGATAGTCGTTCTTTTTGGCGACAGTATCGCTATTCAGGTAAAATACTATTTACATCTTTGATTGGCATATAGAAGGTGGTTGTTGATAATAAAACAGGAACACTCTATCGATTTTCAATTTCTTCATATATTACTATTTAATGATCAATCACAAAGAATCCACTAAATTCTTTAAACACCCCTGTCGCTGCATTTACACTATTCAGGGTTGGGGAGAGGAAGTCCTACATCCATTACTACAAACATGTATGGGTCTTCTGTTCACTCTCAATATCTAAAAAAAATATGGATGTTAATTTGCATTTCCTAGAATTGCTAAAATACTGGAGGCTGAGGGGTAAATGCACTATGTAAGGGCCTAAATATATTTTTTAAGTTGCCTAAAGCTGTACGTTAGGAATATTTTTAATGTTACCTGTAATAGTCTTCAAAAACTTTATTGGAATTGATTGAGCTACATTTTATAAACAACGCAAGAGGGCCTGGAATCCTGCATGAACATGATGAATACATGTGACTGAAAATTTTATTTTTTATTTTTATAAGATATTGGTTTACAACGTTTATTAACACAGAAGAAAGCAGACCAAGCAATATTGCCAGTTTGGGTGCAATATTAAAAAAAGAATTTATTTTTTACCTGTCCCCACTCAAACTTGCTTGAACAAAGGGTTAATTTATTCATTTATTTTAATTTTGTTATTCAAAATAACACTAAGGTACATGTACATGTAGCAGTTTTTTACTTGTCACATGTGACACTAGATTTTATTCTCACTTGTCGCTTGTGAAATCGACTTGTCAGCGACAGGTAGACAGGCAATATTTCGACCCCTGAATGAGATTTATAAGCTGAATTGTTAATCACCCTTTAGAGTTGACACTATACTCTAGCTACATGTATTATGCTAAACTAATCAGTGGCAATTCTCAGATAAGCTTGCCCTAGCTGACTTTTGATTGCCCCAGGCAAGGGTTATTATTTAAGTTTACACCACTTGCTCGAACCAGCTGTTTCAAGTTGCAAGTCAAAGATACATGCACATGAAATTTGTTACATAATTGTATTGTCATAATATAATCAGGACTCTAAATAGCTGCCTGCAAATAGACATAAGCAGGCCAAATTTTAGCCGAAGCAGCTCAAGTTAAAAATGGCCTGCCAGATCCAAAAAATGACATAAAAAATAACAGGTCATTCTTTTCCACTGGTAGGCTACATGTAGGCTACATGTACAGTGTACATGCATGCCTAAAACTAGATGTAGCCTACATGTACATGTACTGTAAAATGTCAATTTTAACGACGACTTATTAACTGTTCAGTAATTACATGTACTTGTACATGAAGCATCAATAAAAAACGGTTCTGGTAGAGACTTCTTTTCCTCAAAATAGCTAGCCATTCTCTGTTTGGCATTCAATTATTTTCAGAAGAAAAAAACAAAACCATTCCATACATGTTAGTCTTGTTATTCTTTTTCGGGGCCTACATGTATTAAACTTTTACCTCCATGTACATGTACATTTACAAGTTTGTATTTAAAATGTTCAATACAGTTTCAGAAATTTTTCTGTCACAATAATTCACAGCCTTAATACTGTACATGTACATGTATATTATTTCATAAAAGTTTACAATTTGACTTTACTAATTCAAATTAATTTCATCAATACATGATGATGTACATGTACATGTTACTTGTACATTTAAGTTTCCCCTGAAGGTTTTTGTTAAACATGTTTGATACAGTTTCAGAAAAATTTCTGAAGACTCCACAGACCATGACCTACATGTATAGATTATACATGTAATTCAAATCCACTTATAAATCATTTCATCAACTCCACTCCTACCCCCACCCCATGTCCTGTTTAAATTTTCAGCTGAATGTTACTGTTTATATACAGTAGACTAGTTAAAAATGTGTTCTGTTGGAATTTTCAGATACGTTTACTATTCAACAAGCTATAGATGCGATCGGATTTGGTAAATTTCAAGTGAAGCTCTCTTTTCTGGCTGGTTTAGCATGGGTAAGTTTTATGGCTCACTCATTAATGTAAATGTTGCCAAGGGATATAATTTGGTACTTGAAGCTACAATGTACATGTAGAAATATAGTTTCTTGACACCTACTGAGGCATTTAATGCTTTAGTGGCTGCTATAAAGATCAAGCTTTTTCGTGCTGCTTTCGCGGGTGGTTGGGCGGGAGCTTCATGATGCCCTGGTGCTGTCGGAGTTAAAGGGTATCAGGAAGTAGATTTTTTTGTGTTGTCGTTTTTTCTCCTTTTTTCTCCTTTTTCTGTCTCGTCTTTCATGTTGCCAGTGACGTGCACGGTGGTTTCCTCCACTCATGGGGCTGGCACACCATCATATAGGTGAAATACCCCTGAGTACGGCGTTAAACCCCAATCAATCAATCATTGCCTTTTGCTATTTTCTGTTTCTACAGTGCATACCTATTTTGCATATTGCAAACTAATAGGTCAAAGGTTAGTATGCACAATACTTTGGTTTGCAGAGCATATCTCAACAATCGTTCAATTATTTTCAACCACACTTTACATGTACTTTTTAATAATCAGGTACATAAGTGGTGCTTTTTGCTATTTTTTTTAATGTTTCTACAGCGTACACCTAATTTGCATAATCATAGGTCAATAGGGTGTTAATACCCATCTGGCTTTCAGGCCATTATATGACAAAAATGACCTTAAGCATAATGTAAAAACTTAGTCAAACAAACATAATTTCAGTGATAACACACTAATGCTGACTGTTTTTTTCTTCTCTTTTACAGCAACTTGCGGAAAATTTCTGTGATAAAAACATTGAAATTGACACATTTCTTGAACAATTTATTTCATTGCGGACTTTGGCTCATCTAAGGAGAGTGAAATGTGACAAAATGGTAGAATTAGTACAGAGCAGCTCCCAAAGACCACCTGTTGTGCCACCAAGGACAAACCCAAACACTGCTAAAGGATGGTACCCTAATGGAACCACTGCTGTCTCTCCATCTTACGGCGCCCCTTATCCAGCTAACAATGCATACATGATGATGCCAGAGCCATTTCTACCGCGCTAATTGTGTCTCGGACGTTTAAATTTATTCCACTTTTTAGTCGCTTATTTGTCAGCCTGAGACTTTTTCTTTTTTAATAGACTTGTGCACAAACTGGTTTTGTCCCCAAGCCAGGCCTGTGCTGTAACATTTTTTATGGTTACCTGTTAGGTTTTACCCAAAATCTCCTAGGGTAACCTGAAACGGGTTGCCTAAACATAAACCTGTACGTTTGGGAGGATTTTGGGTAACCTGTTTCAGGTTTCTTAAATTTCAGTTTGGGCGAGCACCAGGCGAATGCTTTTGACTGTTCACCATAACAGCACAGGCCTGTTATTCCCTATTTGTGATCGAGTCCACTTTTTGCAGCTATGTGTCTTTCAGTTAGTAAACTGGCCATGGTCAGATGCACAGGTGTTGGAACTGTGCAACGTGTAAAATATAGAAATTTATATTATATCCACTGCATAACTAAAATATCACTGAATGTGGTGTAAGACACCAGTCAATTGATAGATGCACAGTATTATTTATGCCTCTCTGTTTGTCCGCCCGTTATAGCATAGGCTACACATGATTTCCTTACAAGCTTTAGAACTGGCTGAACCACTTTATTATACATGTACTCTGATGCTAGTTATAAATCGATCACCCTACGTGATATTTAAGACCTCAAATCATTGGGGTCATCGACTTATAACTGGTTCATAATAGGTTTTTTAAGTGCATATATAACCGTAGACCTACATAGTCAATCAATTAATAGTGTACAGTGACGTTGAGTTGTTGACGCTAATTTGTAAATTATGTCTTAGTTTCTGATAAAAACTTTTTTTCTTCTTCGTGAATTTATACTATTATTATATATTATTTAAGTGATAATTAAGGCCTCAAATCATTAGGGTTATCGACTTATAACTAGTTCATGATAGGTTTTTTAAGTGCATATATAGCTGTTGACCTACATAGTCAATCAGTTAATAGTGTACAGTGACGTTGAGTTGTTGACGCTAATTTGTATATTATGCCTTAGTTTCTGATAAAAACTTTTTTTCTTCTTCGTGAATTTATACTGCAAGACTGTCGAGGCAGCGTTGAATGATTCCAATCTCGGAAAATACTACCTAACCCCACTTGCACTACAGATTTTAATGACACGTAATGCATGACAAGCGTGTTAGACAGCTTCCAGTTGAATTTTTTTTTTTGACGAAGAAAACGAAGGTGATTGAATATAATATAAATTTTTATCAAATATTTCACAAAAATCTGTTGTTAATTGAACTTCTTATGGGGTTGTTTTTTTGAGAAACATGACCATACTGAACAGATTCTGTGATGTCATGTGTCGGACCTGGGTAAAAGGGTACATGTTGTATATGTGGACAGTATCCAGAGTCGTATAATTCATGCAAAGTGTTAACAACTTTTCTACCTAATCAGCACTGAACACCAAAAATTCAAAGCCAAAGTTAATTTCCTTTTTACAGGTAAATATGACATTAAGCACCTAGCAGTTTATTAAATGAATTATTTACACAAATCAACACGGTAGAACGGTTTAATATTAGTGCCATCCAAATAATGTTTTTGATTGGCTGAAATAAGAGCACAGGTTCTTTCTAGAATATTGGTATACATGCACAAACAAAAATGCATACATGTATTTACAATTTGTACATAAATGGATATCCTTAATGGCTATGATCGTGCTTTACATAGACCTGATAGAGTGATATCAAAGGCATCAGCTCGGGCTATCCTATCTGAGGTATCAAATTTAAAGTATTGAAAAAAAAAAATATATGTATATACACATGCATGTTTAGAATATAAAATCAGAAGTTTCTTTTTGGAAACTTGAGCTGGTGACAAGTATGTTGTTTAAAACATACTATTGGCCTGGATGTATGGGGAGTGTTTTAAGTTTTGTAAATTATTAAGTGACATTGGCTAATATGTGACATTGGCTAAAGTTATTAAATGTGAACAACACTTAGTACATATTATCTCTCTGAGTGCTGCTCATAACCAGTTATTGTTGTCTATTCATTGACTGCGGCTGTTGGTTGACAAGTGCTTCCTAAGCTTAGAAACAACACAAATCCTATTTGTTGTAGCGTCATTTTTTTTTATGTGTTTTTTTTTTTCGTCTCTTGTCTCCGTTGCCTGCGACATCGTCGGTCATGGGTGTTATTCTTCATCCATTGGACTGACTCTCCATCATACGAGTAAAACAGCCTTAAAAACCCAATCAAACAAACAATTCTATGACGAAATAAATGTAACACACAGGAATATCTAAGCAGGGCGATTTATACTGTTAGAATTGTTAAATTGCTCACATTTACTGTACACTTTACTACTGCGGCTACTCTGGCTAGTGCCACCATGTATATACATGTAACTCTCGGCAAAAGGTATATGTAGGATAGTTATCTCCCCCATCATTAGAAGCTTTAAAGGTGTTATACTTCTGGGAAGTACTCAATCACTGAAAACACATGTGGATACACCTGTCCCTCGCTATAACGCTGGTATCAGGGGACAAAATCTGGACCGTGATATAGGTGAGGTGTGTTATACAGTGAATGGTAACATAGGGTTGATGGTCTAACACACAGACTTGGGGGGCGCAATCACAACTGTGTTATAAGGAAACAGTGTTATGTAAGGGCGCCTTAGAGCGAGGGACAGGTGTACTTGCCAGAAGTTTATCAGGGCCTGGTGAAAAGGGGAGGTAAATCAGTTTTAGGAAAAGGCTATAGCCCAGTAGAAACAGTGTTTTGACATTCACCAATATACGGTTTGGTACATGTACTTGAATCGTGAGGAATCCCTCAATGCTATTCTTTAACTGTACAAATGTATACTGGACATTCTTTGTTTGAGCTCAGCGGGTGGCTGGGGACTGGAGCTTCCTGATGCCCTTGGTGATTTCTAAGCTAAGGGGCATCAGGGAGTAGGTATCTTGTACACCCGAGCATGGTGTTAAACCACAAGGATGTTCTATCAAACAAACAAGCAAACTTTAGATCGAAATTAAAAATTGTATGTATTTAAGAGATCATCTAATTCATTCAGAAAAAATTGTTATGTCATAATGTATTTCTGTTCAGATTGTGTATAAAATTTCAAACATTTCATCCAGTGGAGGCATGCACATTTTTCTTTCTCTACATTTACAAAAATAATTGTGTGCATGTTTTTTTTTCTTTATTCAAGTTTTTTTTTGAAGACCATTTCTCCAGCGAGTGGGAGAGTATAAACGAAACCGTACTTTTGAATATTTTTCAACGTAGTAAAATTTTTTAGAAATTGCTCACTTTGTGGAATTTCTAGGCCTCTACTACATTTTTACAGAGATACAATGTACAGTTAAACATCCTGTGGGCAGCACCTGAGCCAAGATTATATTACAATGATAGTAGCATATAACAATGCTACTGTGTGGGCTTGGGTGGCAGCCTTGTTTTTACCGATTATAAACATGATAAAGAGACCAACTGTCTCTCTTTGACATCATCCGAAAACGTGGTATCTCTACACATCAACTGATAAGTTCTAATCATCATCAGGGATATAAGTAGAAACTGGTCGGGATTTTTCAGTATCGGAATATTACCTACACATCAACATGTACATGTATAGATTCACCCATCTGTTAAGCTTGGCTCATAAAGACATTAAGCTTGTCTCCTGAAGATGCCCTTTGAAGGTATCCTGAACTGTTAAACAATGGCGCCAATAATACAGCATCATGCTAAAAAAATATGGCATTTAAACATTTTTGTGTAAAGTAAAAAGTCTTTCAAAAACAATGTTGAAATACAGAGCTTACCTCTAAATATAATTTTTTGTCATTTTGAAAGTGATTATTTTCGTTATATATTATTCTAGACATTGTTATTACTTTTAGTTATCTCTATTACACTTGTCTTGTACCATCTTTACCAGGCAAGGGTATTATTCCAAGCTATTCTCCATCACATCTTACAAGGTTATAGGGTACCGGGAAGCCAATTGCTGTGGCATTCTGTAGTAGTCCTTGTCTGTGCTTATTACCAGTGATATCTAGGGTGGTTTTCTTCATCTATTGGTCTCACATGCCTTCATGCATTAGTGTAATAGAACTAGCCTTATGTATAGCGTAATTCCTATCAAACAAACAAACCATTACACATTTCTGTTACAATGAAGAGGAGCTTGGAATTAAACCATTGGCTAACACAAGATGGTCTCCTATATTTAATTTCACCTAGTGCATAATAACTTTTGCAAAAATGTGTCTGCTTGAGTAAAGCTCACTCTGCAACATGTACAGATAAAACACACCATTTTAATTAAGGTATGGCTTAATACGATTTTTTTCTTAAAAAAGTAATACAGACCGCCTGTTAAAGGCTACCTTTCTCAGGCAACCGTTTAAAAATGTTGTTATGTGGTAAGCAAAGAAAGTTTGACTAGGTCATCAAACCAAGACATTCCTTTCTTTCAAAAATAGCTATTGGATTTAAGTCTAGTCTGTAAAGATGTATACAAGCGATAACAACATTGGAACCTGTTTGTTATAATCAATGTTTCTATTAAAGGCAGAATAATAAAATTAAACAGTAATAGAACTAATTAAATGGATGACCGATTTATAATTAATGAATGTTATTCATGTTGACACAAATGATAATGGTTGGTTAAAATTGTACATGTAAGCTTTGTTTTGACAAGCATAGTTCTTGGAGTATGAATAAGTGTCTCAGATTATTTTATATATAACTATGTATTAATAACTATATTAAGAAGAATTTTTATTTGGCTTCTCTACAGTATTGTGGATAAATAAACTTTTAATATCATATTATAAAATTGGTATTTGTTAATTTAAGATTTCCTTTTGTCCAAAACTGGTACTTGGCAAGATCTTCCTGTGTACTGCAGCTTGTGGTTGGGCAGGATTTTCCTGATGCCTTGGCGCTCTCAGAGTTACAGAGCATCAGGAAGTAGATTTTTTTGGTGATGTCGTTTTTTGGCTCATTTTTAGCTTTTCGGAACGAAGTGAAGAAAAGGTATTGTGAGAGAGGGGAAAATGTGTCCGTGTCCGAGGTCAGGGGTCAGGTTAAG
>JAVFBY010027573.1:0-13316 GCA_034781015.1 Tonicella lineata
AATCAAGCGCAAATCCAAAATATACCATCGTCTGACTTCGAATTAAGCATGGTTTTTCTGAGTGAACAAAAAAGCATAAACGATCAAATACGGATACAGTCGCAATCACATTGTTCACACATTGTTCATATATAAATCCCCAATAAGAAATGAACTAATTGGAGAAACATGCGATTTCATAGGACTGACCGTCCAGCTGTTTAAACTGCTGTGGATTTTCGGTTTCAAAATATTTTTTTTGCCCTGATTTCATTCTTAAAATTTAACTTTCCGAGGTCAGAGTCGTAAGCATCCTGCCCATGTCGGCTATCCTCGACCATTAACATACGATAATAATCTCGGCTGTTGATCAAGACATTTTGTGGGAAGGGAGGTAACTCTTGTAGATCGACATTTAAATTTGCTTATGTCATTGGATCTAAAGTGCACGGAAATCAAACTCACAGGTCACTTTTTTAATTTCCAATAATATAGAATATATAATGTGATTTCAGGTACAAGACGTGTTGAATTATGGTCTCTGTTTATCAATCCGCGACGAGATTCGGTTTAACATATCGGGCGGTTTACAAATTTTGATCAGTATTACATCGATTGACATCCGAGGCTTGGTTTACGGCCACGGAAAGAGCCGAGCGATGCTCCGACATGAATAACGACATTGACTTTTTTAAAAGTATGCAATGTCATGAGGAATACTCCTTTCAAACTCACCTGGTGGGGTATTCAAGGCAAGCGAAACAATTAACATTTGTTGTTGTTGTTCCCTGCTTTTTTCTCGTGGTTTTTCCATGGTCGTTCCTTCTGTTACCCCACGCCTAAACAAGGTGAACCTTTACCAAAATACGTTTTTTAGTAAAGCTGTTGTCAGACTTTCGAGCAGACCTCGATTATTTCATTATATTGTTCGATGTTTTTATTTTTTTTCATCTGAGCTTCAACATTGTCACTAAACAGAAACCCTGTTACTGGTAAGACCGGTTGACAAAGTGCCTGAATGTCTTTATTCATGTGAGGTTTGAGAGAATATCTGCGCTTCTGCGAAAGGTTTGTGTTCACGTGTCCTAGGAGGCTATAGCGTCGACGTTTATTCTTATGATGCTGTCAGTTTTTACTTTGTCATCGTTGTCAACACCACTGGCATGACATTTTAATAGCCATAGAAATCGCTGACCCGACAGCAACAAGATCTTCTTGTACATGTTCTTGTCTTATGTCATTTCATTTTGTTACCATTGAATACTATATAGCTATTCAACGCTGGCTAGGACTTTAGGAAAAATAGGCGACATGTCAATTGGGAGATCCTCATCCCAGTTCTTCTGATTGTGTTCCACATAGCACCATACAATAGCCGTTCCACTTGCCCATTGGAGGAAGGATGGTACGGAGTGGTTCTTGTTTAGGTGATGCTAAAGAGACGACAAACATCAGAAAGTAGTTCACTATGAAAGTTGCTGCCTTGGTCGGTATGTATTTTGAGAGGCGATCCAAAACGGGAGATGAACTCATTTACTAATCGCTGAGCTATCAACTCACTAATTTGGTTTGGTAGTGGGATGCCTCCGCACATTTCGTAAACTGGTCAACAGTTACTGGTATGTAGCGATTACCGCTGTTACTTGATGGAAGTGGGCCAAGTACGTCAAGGTAGAAACTGTCCATCGAGGCACAATTCCGTAAACATTCTGCCCAAACTACGAGGAACAACCAGTCGCTGTGACCGTGTTCTATCACCATTTACTCAAACATAGTGCAGCACCCTATTGGTTATCTCAAGTTGAGTGAAAGACAAAGAATTGTTACGAAGAGCAGGAGTTTCCGCTCAAATTTCTGTCTTGATTGGAAGTTCTTTCTTTTCCACCCATTCTGACAGTGTTTTTAGATCTGAGTCATCCATCTTTGCTCCCATGATATCTTCCGTGGTTCTTGATTCCAGCCAGTTAAACGTAGCTACATTACCAGAATTAGTAGAATTGATGACAGCTTCTGACAACGCTACTGTGTTTCTGCGTACTGCCAAGGGGACGATGTTGTCAACCTCATTATCGAACCGAGACCAGAGTTCGTGAACTTTACTGTAGCGATATCTCCCAGACCATTGTAGATGTTTAACCCAAGACCCTGCATCTTAGTTATCACACATTTGCTTTTCAGAAGGGCGCCTCAAAAGAGCGTTTGCATTACCATGTGAATGTCCAAATCGATGTTGAATAATGAAGGAATACTGGCTGAGTTCTTCGAGCCATCTAGCAAGCTGACATTGTGGTGCCTTGAAACGGAATAACCTTGCCTAACTGCCATGTTCTGTTCGTAATATCAATTGGCGACCCAGAAGACAATGTTTAAAATGACTGAAAAAAACAATGCCTGCGAGAAGTTCCTTGCGGGTATCACAGTACCTTTCCTGTGCGGATCTTAGTCGTCTGCTTCCAAAAGCTACTACCCTTTCTAATCCAGCTTGTGACTGTAATCAAATTACACCAATACTACTGGTGGGTACGTCTGTGTCACAAAATACACACTATCGGTGAGTAGGCAAGTATTGGCGCATTTGTCAGGTTTTCCTTAAGTCCTTAAGATTTTTGCTCAGAACCCCATATGAAGAGTTTACCCTTTTTGGTCAGATTATGCAATGGAGCCGCAATTTGAGCATAACCACAGCGATAATAGTTGGTAAGTTATAAAAAGGACTGAAGCTGCTTCACATTAGTTGGCTCAGGACACTCATTAACATCACGAATAAGCCTTGGGTCAGTATGGATTCTTTTCTCACTCACCACATTCCCCAGTAATTCAACTTCTTTCTGATTTGACTACATTTGCCAAGCTGCAGTTTGTGGCCAAACTGACGCATGCGCTTAAAACACTTCCTAAGTTATTCAAGTGTTCCTGAAAAGTTCTGCCGATGACAATAATATCATCTAAATAAATCATGCGTGTGTATTGAAAGAGACCATACCTGGTGATAAATGCTGTTTGTGGGATCCATCATTACATTATAATAGCTTCTCATGAGGTCCAGTGTTGAGAAAAACATTGACCCCTAATGTATCAACAAAGTCTTCCACTCGAGGAAGAGGAAAGGCGCATTTTACCGTGATATTGTTTAACTTCCGGTAATCGACACACCATCTAACTCCTTCGTTTTTTTTTCTAATGAGACGACCACTCAGACGTGGAAGGGACAACATCGCCTGATTTTAACACCTTCTGAAGATGGTCTGCTTCCTCGCCTTGAAACGACAAAAGTGTGCGTCTGGCAGGTCGCCTTATTGGTCTGGAGTTTTCTATTGATATAGAATGACTGAATGACAACCCAAATAATTGTCATAACTGGCAAAGGTATCGCTATACTCTCTTAATAGTACAGCAAACTCTTGTTTCTCATGTGTTGCTAAAGCTAGACAATAATACCAGCCTTGTCTTGTATGTCATGGATGTGTACATCTTTCTTCTCGTCTTCTGGTCATGCTGGGCGTTTTGGGTCTCCCGCGAAAGAGTCAGGGAGGTCCTGAACTTCTACACGTGTACCCATGTTTGTGTCCCTTCTTCCATTAAATTAAAAACCCGGATGGGTATCTCCCTGCTCATTTCTACAAGAAAAGAACCGGCATGTAGTCCATTTGAAATAGAACTAGGATCTAAAACAACTGTCTTCCCCTGAACATGATCTGGAACTAAACCCTTGACTATAATTCCACACCAGGCCGGAAATATTACATCATCCGCAACGATAGCTCTGCTACAAACAGCAGAATCACCAACAACTTCACTGGTGCGACCCACAATAATTCCATCATCAATAACCAACTCTCCTTGTTTGACGAGAAATTTTGCGTCATAAGTCTCTAAGAGCACCCATGCCTAATAGCGTCTTGTCTCGAATGGGCGCGACATAGACAGCTCCTGTCCATGTGTATGCGGCTATTGAGAGTGTCGCTGTGACGCCTCCAAATGCCATCATGTCCACACAATTTTCTGCATGGAGAGGTGTACATGAATGAGTGTCCTTCATCTGTAAACCGGACTTGTCTGCGACATAGTGAGAAATAACGCTGGCGTCGGCCCCCGTGTAGACCATAGCATTTACATCAACCCTATTCACTGCGATTGGAATTAAAATACTTCAATTTGATCTCTGGTCGTGTAAGATTAACAGTTGACTAAGGGTTACTCATTACTTGTGTGGAAACTTTTTCAGCTTCAGCATCAGTGTTTTGTCTTCAAAAGCTGGGTGTCCTAGGTTTATTTGGACACTTGGTTCTGAAGTGAACTGTCTTACCACAACCATAACATTTATATGACTCTCTATGCTCTGGTGAGAAGTCTTTGCGAGATATCCTCGTAGAGGAGTCCATGTCATTTTTGTCACAGTTACCAAGTTTTCAACTTTTTTTAAGTCTGGAGTCATTGTTGGGATGTAACATATGCAACCGTCTAGATTATTGGAGTGTTTACAGTGTCCTCGTCCACGAAATCTCCGATTAACATCCAATTCTCGACCGACAGTGACCTTGTAATTATGTTCTAGGAAAGTAACCAATTCCAGAGCTTCGCTTAGTGCTATAGGATTTTTGTTCATTACTTCTTTCGCGATTCTAGATTTTTCATAACCACGTAGGAAAGCTTCTGCGACAAGACGATCTTGCACCTCCAAGCCAACACCAGGGTATGCCTGAGTCACCGATCTTCTTTTTTTTCAGCAAACTCTCCGTTTGATTCTGAATGTTGCCTCAATTCCGTCAGTTTCCGCCTAACTGTCGTGGCATGTTTCTTTCGACCAAATCGGTTCACTAAACTACTATCTATGGAGATGTCCACGGTCATCTCGCAAACGAGCTCCATGGTCTTGCCCTTGAGATACAAAGCCTGACCTGGATTGCTGTCCTCCAATCACATTAAGTTCTGCATAAAAGGAACCATTCGAACTCTTAAAGTGTCATTGTCCTCATAGTGGACATTTCCCTGCCGGTCGCATACCGACAATAATGTTCAGATTGTGGACTATTTTCTCCTCTGCCAGAGAGTAAATGCATGGTTAATGTTACTTATTACCGCTTTAATTAAACCCTCGGTCCATTCGCGTTCGAGACTCGTCAAATTTGCCGAGGTATTCATCTTTTTGGAAAGCAAATATTCATCGCGATAAACGGTTACAGTTTCTGGATCGTGTGAATAGAACTCAGTAACAATACAAAGAATTAACTTTGGGAGCCACTTACGCGCCAACAAATTGCCCGGAATTACACCCTCAAATAGCAATTTCAAATTCTGTGCCCTTTTGCCCTTTCTACACTTAACGAGATCAGCATTAAACACTAAGGTATAGGAACCAAGTTGCTGATTTAGTTCTAATACTTTGGAATTAATAAGTGTGACTTGTGTTATTACTTCTTCTTTACAAAATGAATTATCAACAGTGCTGCGTCGCTTGAATTTATTATACGCGCTTATAAAAAAAATAAGGGCAGCCCAATGAATTTGATCTAACCTTTCACCCTCGGTAGTCAGAAACCAGACCACGTGCCCTATTAAATTGCTTACTGACATCCGATACGGATTTATTTCCTCAATTCCGAACTGATGCCCCTTAAAAATGTGATTAACTGGATATATCATGCGTATCTGACCAGATATAAACAAATGGAGGTTTCTTGTGTCGTTTTGTTATTAGGAGCAATTATCTTGCAGGCAAATCAACACAATCTGTTGTCCTCCCACCTCGTTTACACACAAATGCAACACACAGTGATTTATCCTCTAACAGTGATTCCAGAATACAGCCTTTACTATCAGAGACTAGAACTGGAATAATTTACTTTCAGTAAAGGGTAATTGTATTGGATTTTTTGAAAGAAACCTTTCTAAGTCAATTTCTTTCATTTAGTTATTAGCAAAATATAATAATGATAATGATCACACTAACAATATTTAATTTCCAGATTTTTTCATTTTTTTAAATATTTTTTAAAATTTTTTTAATGTATTACTATTTTCTAATAGCTTGTTTTTATTAGTCAACAAGCTATTCGCAGTGAACAGAATATGACTCGACACAAGCAACCAATAAAATCAAAACACTTCTGATAATCTCCTATAGAAATTCTCTACCATGACATAAATAATTTTAGGGTTGATCAGGCAATTTGTTTATTTTATGTCTTCAACTATTCGCAGTGAACAGAGTCTGACATGACCATACAAAATAATCAACTATTTTGAAATAACAAATTTAACAGAGTAATTATTGTTGTTTGTTTTTGTGGGGTGTTTTGGTGTTGTTGTTTTTCTGTTTGTTTGTTTTTAAATTGTAAACCCCTGATGTATCATTTTATTATTTACTTATTACTAAGTATGAAATTATTCACTAATCAGAATCTAACATAACACACAAAACAAATATTTTTTATTTTGTCTTTAATTAATGTTCAGCCATTCAGAGAACAAAACTGGTAGCAAACAGTATTGTTGGGAATCCACAATGGCTGCCAGTTACCACACACAATTTTATTCCCCCAGGTGTATTGGTGTTGACTCTAATAGCCTAATTTGTTAGACAAACACAAATATATAAAAACTCTTCTTGGGTCCTTCTTTGAATGAGGAACAGGTTTGATTGTTTATTAATAGCTGTTACAACCCATAGGACTACAAGAGCTGTCAACACACATGTGCGTTGTTTGTTATTAACAAAATTAATAATTTTATTTGATTTTAATATTTTAATGGAGAGTGGTCTTTAAAAATTGCATTAAAATGGCTATGTTACATTTAACACTGGTATTTCCGTAATATCGGATGACACAATTGCGACAAGAAATTCAACTTGTTAATTTCATTTGTCAGCTTAAAATGTACCACGCCTGCAACTCGCAAGCCAGGTCACGTGGGATGCTCACTCACAGCGGCAAGATGTTGTGTGCTTAGTAATTATCACACAAAATCCCGATTCTGACACCATTTGTTACGTTTATAACTACGCAACAATGTAAATGGACAGTTAAACTACCAATTACACAATGATTGAACACAAGTTTGTATGAAATAATGCCCTTCTCGAGCTTTATTGTCCAAGTGTTATTTTATACTCACACAATGTTTAAAGCCAAGGAGAAAAGAGAGCGCGCCACAACATAATGAACCATAACATCAATACGAAAACCCGAACTTGAAAGAACCGCGAACGTATAACATATAAAATAACAGTAATGTTTCTTTTTTGCACGTTATGTACAGTATTTAGAGAAGTTTTATTTTTTGTAAATAAAAGTAAATTTTTCACAACATGAAACTTACATGGGCACAACTTCAGTGCACAGGGGTTACAGCCTGAAAGTTACATTAAACGTGCTGCTATTTACAGAGAAATGGCTTGGAAACGAAACTTTTACACTGAAACACATCCAGTCTGGTGACAGACGGACGTAAATGCCTATAAAAAGACTCCTAAGCCCTGTGGGCTGAGGATTAAAAAAAAGTATATGGACCCGTCACGGCCGTGTCCTTCCGATAATTTGCTCGTAGAAGCAAATATCTTAAAATATCTGCAATTATACTTCTTAATATCAACCTACATGTACCTCCGTTTGTAAAGTTATAATCCATCATCTTGACAAATTTAAGCTGTAAACCGCTATGAACTCAGAGCTTGAAATAAACACACCTTTAACTTGAACCATCTTGCTCAACTATAAAGAAAAGTATTACACACAATATCTAAAACAAGCTATGCAAAGAGTCAAGGCCCTAATAAGCAAGTCAAACTTCAATTGAATTTGAAAATATAGACACTTTTCACAAACTGTAAATTTTTCATTTATCATGTTACTTGGATAAATTGTATTGTTATGAATTTTTAAAAAAAACTGTTTTTGTGCAAAAAAAGCCAGATTTCACACACTCATGTGAAACGGACGTTCGATGACCAATTTAAGAAACATTTAAATAAAATATTGCTTTGGATTTCATAATGCGTAGTTTTGGTGGATATTTTAACGTTGATTGTGCAATAATGCTAAATATTATCTCAATTTATTTTGAAAATCTTGGATCTAAATTATCGATTTTTTCCAGACGACTGTTAGCCAATGAAAAGGCGAGAAAGCTGAAGTGTAGCTGCACTTAAGCATGTGCCCACGCGTCAAGGCCAACAATGACATTTTTGGGTAATTGAAGGCCACTGACTTTCAACGCCAGTGCTTGATTTCATCAACATCGGACCGACCACTACCGTATTTTCCCCACATATTGTGGTATAAAAGAGATGGTATCAATAAACTGGATATATACTGGCGAATGGCTCATTAAATATATTTGACAATTACAAAATTTGCACAGATATTTTGACCGACCACGATAAGGTTTGCTCGGACAAATCCGCAAAATGGTCGGTAATTGTCCGATGTCTGACCGTTATTTCATGCTCTGCTGTGCGTTTGGGTATTCTTGGCCTATGTGGCCTGTCAAGAATAACATATTTTATTCCGGACTAGGGTCTATAGGTATACACAGGTGTATGTTTATATATCACGAATACGAGCCGTGCAGACTTTTATCAGAGTGGTAAATGCAAGTTTACATCTTGCCCTGGTTCATGTGCCGTCTGGCAGGTATCAGTGAATTCTTTTGAAGAGCCACAGTTAAGTAAGAGGAGTTATTCCTCGGGGCTTGACGCCTTTTGATTTATATTAACGTTACCTCGGTTTCAGTTCAGAGGGTAGCAGACTATTGAGTTTCATACTTGTTGAACATAGGTTCACCCTTGTCAATTTCTATAGTGGCAAGGTATGTACCTTCAGGGAAAGGAGGTTGTACAGCCGCGAGTTAATATACTGTTGGCTCGGAATCTTAAATGCTGAAGTTTAATGGATTTCGTATTTATGTGAGACTAGTTACCGTACGATCACGTAACTGGGTCACCAATGTTAATTTTAATTTAAGTTTTTGGGAAATCAGGGCCTTCCAGTTAGCAAACTGGCCCTTGGTCTTTCAGTTTTGGGGAACAACATAGAGAGATGAGCCTGTTTCCCCAGGCTATCTTAATTGCCTTTCGGATTGCTTCCGACTGGGGTTAGGCCTCCGTTTTTTCACAGGCTTCCAGCAGATCTGTAGGGTGTAGGGGAAACCGCAGATCGTCATGTGTGCAACAAGCGGAACCATCAGACTACCTTTTACAGGGCTCCAGGACCAGATCCTGCAGAGTTGGCGATCGACGCTCTTTCTCAGGACTGGGCAGGGTTGATCGCGTATGATTATCTTCCCTCGACCAATGGGACTAGCAGACATAGAGAGAAGTGGCGCAAGTTGTTTCTGTATCTAGTCGTGCCATAATGGCCGGTGAAGGCGTGGTTCCCTCTACGGCTGGTACTTCTCGCCGATCGTCCAGGACAGTTGCCGAGGTGGGACAACCTGCTCAAGCAGCCAAGGTCAAATCTTTACCACCACTGACCAGCAGTCGCGGAGCCTTCAGCTTCACGTGTGCATGTGCTCGGCAGATCCCCCAATGAGGCGGGATTTTCAGAAACGAGTTTTCCACAAACCCCCCCCCCCCCACACACAATCGCATCGTGGCTCGCTTAGGCCATGAGACTTGCCTACAAACAGACACTAGCCAGAGACCTAACATTGGTTAGACCCGGACCCCACATGGTGCGCGCACTAGCAGCGTCTTGGCCCAGTTGGTCAAACTCCTAACTAGTAGACATCATGAAAGCGTGTCACCGGCATTCAACCAGGCCCTTCTCAACATACTATCTACGAGATCTCGTTTACCAGCAGGATGAAATCAGCTCCTTGGGACTGTTGATGGCATCCCAGTTCATCACAATCTCTCAAGTAAGTAAAAATGACTCAAAACCCCTTGAGGTAGGTTAATCAATCTTACTTCTTTAAAGTGTATGTAGATAGGAGAAGCGTCATGCAATCCCCCGACAGTGGCACAGACACCGACTGTGGGATTGCTTGGCAGCCTTACCACCTTCTTCTCCGTTAGTTCAGCTTTCGGTGTTGGTGCTAGGCCTAGAATCAGATGTCGACTCTTGGCTGTCGTAACCCGGTGGCAGCCTGTTTTCTAGCCCCAGGGTAATGGGGAACAGAGATATCGGCGGAACCCTCCATATTGCTTGAATGGCTAGGATTCATTATCTCTGTAGAGTAAGTACGTACGAGACCTAACGGTCAAGCGTACTCCTAGGAAGAGGAATTCCGTCGTACTGTACTTTACGTGACCTTAGGATCGTTCTCAAACTGACAAGCTAATTACAGAATCCCACGAGTTATACAGATTTTTATCAAGAAGTAAAAGTTGGAGGTTTTTCATAAATTACACCCCAAACTTGGAAGCTTTTCGTTAATTCCACCCCAAACATTTTAGGCCAAGTGGAAGTATCCATTTTACTATCCAAATTGTTGGTAAATTAGTATTTGTGAATATATTTGAATATTTCTTTATAGCCTTCTGTGCAATGGCAAAGCCTTGCAACTCCACTTTTGTTGATTTTGAGAAAAACACAAATCTGTATGAATAAATGCCATCCCCTTTGCCTGGTGTACTAGGCTTTGCCATTGTATTTCTTGCTAAATACTATCATTTTTCAAAACATGTATAGTGAGAATAAAGAGGGCAGAACTTTGTAAGCAAAAATAGCAATTGAACTCAGTTTTTAGTGATAAGATAACTACCCTTATACTCTACTCCGTGTCCCAATTGAAAGAAGGGGTCTTTCAATTGGGACATGGAGTTGAGTATAAGGATAGTTATCTTATCACAACGGACATACTAGGCTTTGCCATTCCAAAGTAGGAGTGAAAATGAAGATATCACAAAAAATCTGAAACTGTATTAAAATAGTCTGCCAGTCTGTGACAATCTTCTGTCTCATTTAATTAAAACCTTGGTTCATAAGTGGCTTGGTCACAAAGAGGCCTCCTTTTATGTAGTCATTATACATGTATGCCATGCATCAAATTGATGTAAATTATGTGGTCGTAAAATTGGTGAATGACTGCTGATAGAATATATTATACTCGGCCTTCACGACGATGTCATAGGACAATAGAGTAATGCAATTTGTTAAATGTAATTCTGCTTAGAGTGACATTCTATTTATTATTTTTTGACAAACTATACACATTCACCAGATTTCCAAGGAATATGCTTTTCCTTAAAAGGGGGTTGCCCCCTAAAATTGTGCATGAAACTGAAAGCTTGACATGTCGCCTATTTGTCCTAAAGTTCTAGTCAGCGATGAAAAGCTAGATGGTTTTTAATGGTTACAAAATGTCCTTTGTCTGAGAGATGCATTGTAGCCTTGTATATCACGATTTAAATTGTGAGTTGTTTATACAAACAAGATAATTATGTTGCAGCGTGGATCCCTTTATGTATGCATTTATTTATTCTTGTCTCACTCTTTTTATGCTGAATTTAAAATTCCGCTCTACTTAATTGATATGTGACTCCAACTTGAAAATGCTAGGTGTCCGTCAGTCATGCTTAGCTTGTGAACGCAATAACTCTAAGCCAAACTAATCGATTGCTTTCAAACTGTATGTCTAGCGCCCTTATGTTTAGACTACAAATGGGATTCCATTCCAGTAAATATAAAAACATAAGGCTGCAATGACACTTTACGTGTATGTAATACTTTCAAACCTAGCTTGCATAGTCCAAGGGACACAACTCAACTATATTCAGAACATTAGAGCTGTCTTCTATGAATATAAGGCCATCGAAGTAGCATATTTTTTATTTTCTCTGTTTTCCAATGTCAACAATTGGAATTGGAACACATTAATAAATTAATTTCTGTAGCAACTAAGTAACCAATTTCATGGTCATTTGAAATTTTTGACTTCAAAGTTTTGAATGTCGGTTGTTTCATTGGTATTATTTCGATTTATGAGCCTGATTCGGTACATTTTTTTTAGTGTTTTGTAATGTTAAATGCCAGTCAAAAAACTATACATGTATTTTTTAGCGTTTTGTGATTTCAAACGCCAGTCAAAAACACAATGCTCTGATGCTTTATTTCAGGAAAGTCTCCTTCAGATTATATCTACATTCCAAAGCCTATTAGGGAAACAGAATTTGAAAATCCAAGATCTTGAATATAGCTTGAGAGCCAATCAGATTTCAGAAGAGGAAACATTTGTCAAGCCACTGATTGGTCAACTGTTTGTGATTTTCATTATTCTTTCTAAAAGTGGCCTTGTCATTGGACAAGAAGCACTGACATTGGTAATTGCTTTTTTAAACATAAATCCTATTGTTCTACTGATAAAGATCTACTCTTAAAAGGGGAGAAAACAAATCTTACAAGTGGGTTTCATTGGAAACTTTAGGTAGCATTCAATACATAAAGAATATATTAGTTGTGCACTATGCATTCTGTACATTCCTGGAGTACAATTTAACAAAATATTCTTTAAAAGGCCCACTAACCACTTAATGGGCTAAAACCATTATTAAAAGGGAAATAGGCGAATTTCTGTGTTTTTTTCCCCCACATAGAAAAAGTTATGAACTTTCCATTTTTACCTTAAACTGAAAGTTTTGATTTCATATTTTTCTTTAAAATCAAATTAAAAGTTTGTATTTCTTGAGTACCCATCAAAATATAGACAGGATTGACAAGTCAACAAAAATCTGACCCTTTAAAAACTTTCAGAAAGGAAATAAAGTGTAAATTTCTACCTTCTCTGGGAAGCATATATCACTTTTACATCGATCCCATAGACACCATTTCATTATTTTAAGAAATTGTTTTGAAAGAGCACAAGAAACAAGAAATTTGTTGGAAGCTTCATGTAGTTTGTGTTGTTGTTGCAGTCTTCGATGATTGGGCAAGCTAACGATGTTAGATTCAAATGTCTTTGTCCGCCAAAAGCACTTTGCAACTAGTTACAGTGACTGGAAACATTACATTATATATGTCTGTACCCCTCCTTTAACCTACTCTCATTTTGTTACTAGGATACTCTACTTTGCTGACAATGAAAAAATATTAACTTCAACCCTTTCTCTTTCTTTGTGTATTAGTCATATACATCAACATGTATATTCAGTCTGAATGAATAAACAACTATCAAGTTTTATAATCCCATATTTATTTACTAGTATTAGGCAATATTAATACTCGGAGGCCTGTATCCTTATTAGTTATTGACGTTTGTCGAAGGGTTTACAGGATTTTATAACCGTCCTGAAGTTCGTACGCCCTGAGCCGCAGGCGAAGCGGCACACGAGCTTCAGGGCGGTCATAAAATCCCATATACCCTTCGACAAACGCCAATAACTAATAGTATTAGCTACA
>JAVFBY010027684.1:0-13310 GCA_034781015.1 Tonicella lineata
TGGAAAAATGAATATAAAATTGGATGGACTGGATAATATACAGCTCCTCCATCCCAGCAGCTATAGCATCAAGTCATTAAACACAGTCGTTGCAGCTTCCAATGACTTGACACTAGTCATTTCTTATCCAAGTCGGTATGTTGGAGTACATCATTTCTCTGTGTGTTTGTGTGTGCGTATTTTTAGGGGGGGGGGGGATTTCTGATGAAATTTGGCAAAATGTGAAAAAATACTGCATCTTAAAATTAAAGATTACCATGATCTGAACACTATATTAACAAATTAACAACATACACATTTGAATACTCACAAGTTATCTTTTTTTGTAGGATTTAATTATCAAAACTTACATAATTATACTCTCAGCTTAATACCTATTGAATATTGATTTCTATTTGCCAAAAACTTCATTCAAATCCAAAGTCCCATGCGTATGAATGTGGAACAGTTTGTGCATACTTCTTCTATATGATGAATGTACAAACACTTTTATACAGTGCTTGAAATATTAAATTAGTATATGGCATTTATATGTTTTCATACTAAATGACAAATCCATGTATCATAATGTTTTCTAATTGATATTCTATTATGATCTGGGTTTTTTTCTCCTATCTCTTTTTTTTAACAGAGACACGGCAGAATTGCAGCAAACTGAAGGTACAATAATAATTAACCTAAAAACATATGGGGGATTTAAATTGAACAATGAAAGTAATAGGAAAGACTTACAATCGCGTAGGCTGGATTACTTGTTTATTGGTATGATTCATAAAGCAACCACTCTAACAGGCATTTCAAACCAGAAATGTTGTAATAGTAGCTTACCCCAATTTTGCTTTAAATCGTCTATCGGTAACCTCTGTTTTCTCTGATTCAGACTTTTGTGTATTAATGGCTATTTGAAAAGCCATTTTTGGTGCTGTAAACAATATGTCCCATCTCATGTAGATAAGCATGCTTAATGACAGAAAATGAATACCATACCAAAAAGAAATATAAAAATCGAGAACATAACAGCAAAGAAATTGCGGAATAAAAATATAACTTTTTCGCAAAACATTACGTCAATCCAACCAATGAAATGAGATAATAAAATCACTCTATTGAAATCATCATCTATTGATGTACCTGTAAAGCCGGTATACCAGATATGTTATGTGCTTTTACCGCAAGTATGCAATATAATATTTGTAAAATATGTGCATAAATTAAACTTGCAGTCCTAAAGCCCTTTCCCACATACAAGATTTTTCAAATGTTCATATTTGCAACGACGTCAACTCGTATTTGTGGGCAATCGTGGTCTCCTGTAGAACAAAGTAGTGGAATCTTGTGCTGTCGCAAAGAAGCAAGATTATTTTGCGTATGTTAAAAACAAATCTTGTTGAACTGAGCAGTGAAAACCGCTGCAGCGTCTTTAAAGAGTCGTTATGTTGTCCTGAAGTTGTTGGGGTGTGTCGTAACGGACTATGACAAAACCTACAACATTCTTATAACTATTATTTCTCCCATTGAAGCCGTTTGTCAGTCATGACATTAATTAAATCGTACAGGCGTCTTTCTTATTCATACTACGGTCTTGGCAATCATACTTTTGCCATAATGACATTTCATAGTACACTCATAAATCTTGACGACCTCAAACATCTTGATGGCATCTTGCTAGGCTCTTAACAACATGTTAAATTTGATTGACCTCGAAGATTTGAGTGTGAAATGCTACGGTACATCATGATTTTTCTCATTGAAAAATCTTACTCTACCGTAGCAAAAATCGTGTATGTGGGAAAGGGGCTTTAATAAAGTATGTCTTTGGACAACACATCAAAAAAAAAAAGTCAGAACGTCTTTCTTTTTTTTTTGTCACACCCTTGGTGCTCTCGAAGCAAAGGGGCATCAGGGAGTTGATACTTTTTTATGTCGCTTTTTCTTATTTTTTATTCTTCTTTTTTATTTTTCGATTTCTGCCTCGTCTTTTATGTTGCCAGTGACATGAAGGGTCGTTTCCTCCAACCATTGTGCTGGTATGCCGTCATAGATGTGAAGTATAGCCTACTCCGGAGCATGTTGTTTAACACAATCAATCTTTCAATCAGTTTTCTGAGAAAGTTTTAAAAAGCCATTAATATTCTAGAAATATTTTTTTCAATTTTCAGAAGAATCTACCCCTGATCCTTTCAATTTGTTGGAACAGGAAAGTGACCACATTTCAATTGATCAAGGTAAAAATAAACTTTAAAGGAATAGTAAATTTAAATGTTTAATGAATGTAACACAACCATAATAATTTGTATATCTATTGTGACATATCGCATTACCGTTTCCCAACATCTTGATGGAGTCTTGCTAGCGTCCAAACAACAAACTAAAATTGATTGACTGCAAAACTTTGAGTGCGAATTGCAACAGTACATCAAAATTTTTCTGCTTTGAAAAAGCTTGCTGTATTGTAGCAAAAAGCATGTTTGTCAGAAAAGGGCTTTAATAAAGAAGGTTTTTGGATGACACATCAAAAATAGAAACCTACGCATCAGAACGTCTCCCTTTTTTTTGTCACACCATTGGTGCTCTTGGAGCAGAGGGCATCAGGGAGTTGATACTTTTTTTGATGTCACTTTTATTTTTTATCCTTTTTTTTTTCCTTTTTGACTCTTATTGCCAGTGACGTGAAGGGTGGTTTCCTCCAATCATTGGGCTGGTACGCCGTCATATAGGTGAAGTATAGTCTACTCCTGAGCATGTTGATAAACACAATCAATCAATCAGTTTTCTGAGAAAATTTTAAAAAGCCATTATTATTCCAGAATTATTTTTTTCAATTTTCAGAAGAATCAAATTTGCTGGAACAGGAAGTTGACCAGATTTCAATTGATCAAGGTAAGAATAACTTTGAATGGATACTAGGCCCACTAACAGCTACAGTGTAAATGGGCTAAAACTATTTATAAAAGCAAAATCAGCATGTTTCTGTATTTTTTCCAGATAGAAAAAATTATGAACCAAAGTACAACTAGTAGTGCCCAGTACGTGGACATATTTTTCTTTAAGTTATTGATGTTTTATGCAAGGACCAGAAATATCTTATATATGGTACATATTGTTTCATTAACAAGACACAACATAAATGTAACCAATGTTTTGAAGACTTTTTTTTCTCCATAAACTGAAAGTTTTGATTTTCTTTTTGTCTTTAAAATCAAAGTAAAAGTTTGTATTTGGAGAAGTTCAACTTCAACTTTAAATAAGCAACTCTTGTTAGAGTCAACCGTTTTATAAATATTTTTCTTAGCTAAATTGTGTCTTTGGTAAGGAAATAGTGTAAATTTCCATCTTCTTTTGTAAGAAAATATCACTTTTACATCAAACCCATAGACATCATTTCTTTATTTTCAAAAATTGATTTGAAAGAGCTCATGAAACCAGAAATTTGCCGGCAGTTATATTTTGTTTTGCTGTTGATGCAGTTTTGATAAGTCTATAACCACGCTGTTAAATACTAATGTCTCTCTTAGAGTGTTTTTCGACTAATTACAACGACGGGAAACGTTACTTTATATATGTTAGGTAACGAAATGTAATTTTAGTTATGAATTGTGTGCTTATAATTTTTAAGCTACCATCTCGTTTAGAGGTTTAGTGGGTCTTGGAATAACAAGTGTATGTTTCATGAATGTAACACAACCATAATAATTGGTATAGCTATCGTCTTCATTATGCGCTTCACACAACTTCACGGGATAACCTAATTGCATGAATGAGTTCAACTAGTAGTGCCCAGTATGTGGATAAACTTCAGTTTTCTTTTAAGCTATTGATGTTTTATGCAAGGACCAGAAATATTTTATATTGTTTGATTAACAAGGCACAACATAAATGTAACCAAGGTTTTGAAGACTTTTTTTTATAATTGTAAATACTATATTTATTCCAGATGTTGGCGATGCTGGTGTAAGTAAATTACTGAATGATTTATCAAATGGTGGCAGTAACATTCAACCAGTCAATCTTGGTAAGGCTAATAATCTAGAGTAGGCCTACATGTAGATATTCAATAAATATAGCATATAGCATTACATACCCGCAAATTAATAATAACTAAGAAATTTGACACCTTCAGTGGCTAGTATAAATGTACACATGTAGAGTTATTTGCACCTTTTTAAATCATCATAGTACTATACCAATATATCAATGAATGAAAACAACAACAAAAATATTGTGTACAGTTGTTCTACAATTTACATCAATGAAATTTTATATTTATCATTTGGACATCAGGTGTGCCAGACTTTTGATACAAACTTAGCAAATTCATTTTTGTCAAAAGAAATGTACAGGCCTGTTGTAAAATATAGCGCTAAGCGGAAACCGTAACATGGAGAAATGTATGCGTTGTAAGCAATAACAATAATTATACGAGCTTGAGATACCTGTACCTAAGTTGTCTAGCCAATTTCAGAAAATGGTCCTGTTTAATCATAATGTAGACAGGTTATGTTTTGTATTTATTATCATACATTGGTAAATAATGGGAATTAAGAACTTGTGAATGAACCAAGTGAATATAGGCTTAGTATATAATTATTTTGTAGGTGAAATTGGTTTTTGTTGCTCAGGGATCAGGCAATATTTTACAATCCATGTATATCAATATGAATTAAATATGGTGTTTTCTTTGGTATTCTCGGTGCATTTATTTATTTGCAGATACAGATGAATATCTCATTGAGAAGGTACTTAAAAGGAGGACTCGGAAGGGGAGGCGAGAGATGTTTGTTAAGTGGCATGGTTATCCAGATTCAGACAACCAGTGGATTCCACAGAGAGACATTGTGATGAAATGAGAATATTTCTGTGAATTTAACATTGAGTACTTTAACGAACCAAATAAAATGGTTAAACCACGCTCACCTACTGGACTACTTGCAACTAAAAGTAGCAGCATACCAACCTGAGTAAACCTCGAGTGTGAACTGTATTCTTGGCAGCATACATGACTGTTATCACGTGCACATTGCACAAGGACTCGCCTCATAGTTATTTTGTGTGAAATTTGGTATTATGGAGACTGCTTTGTATTAGAGCACACTGCTTTGTATTAGAGCACAGTTATAATTCATTCATGACTATAGAGCTGCTTAGCAGAGACTCTGTGAAGATACACAACAGCTACTACCAACAAGTGAGATGTGTCTTATTGGCTGACCTAAAAGTGTGGTGATAAATACACTCATAAAGAGCTTCGTGTTCAGTCGATCAGACATATTCTTAATTGTGTTGTGTCACTGTATTTCTAACGCATTGAAGGACACGCTGACGTCATTCAGACATGTGTCAATTGCTTTTGAAGTAGCAGAGACTCAAGCAGCAAGAAGTTTCAGCATAGACAACCTCATTAAATCGGATCTAAATAAGCTCCCTGATACTGTACTGTCGTAGTAGATCTGAGGACATCACCTAGTAAATGATGAACATTGGTTCACCAATCACAGGACCGCGTATGTCTTTATTGTGAGTTGGATTGGGGGTTCCCCTGGGATTGCACTATTGAACAAGCATCTATTTTTACTACAACTTCCTACTATCTGGCTTTTCATTAGACAATTTGAACGGTGACCTTTCTTGAACCCCACACTACTTGGCGTCCTTGAACACAGCTTACTTCGGGATGTCCGATATACATAAGGACAATTACAATACCCGGGAGCTAATATAGATATGTTTTAATCAGATTGCAGAGTAAACACAATGCACTCGAACCGTATACTAGTTCATTTGCTTCAAAACTAAATATCAATATGTAAAGATATGTCATCATAGACAACGAGACAAAGGGCCGTTGTTTTTTTTAATCATTTGTTACAGCAGTTTTGAGAGAAGAGGGGATGTGAGAATGTAAAAGCAATTCAGTTTCCTCCCTTCTCTCTCTCCTCATGACGTCAGGAAGACGAAATGACTTAATTTTCAAAATTCATAGTACATAAAAGCTTTTGCCCCACACAAGCATAATGAGTCAAGCCATTGTGGCAAAACCATACTAGCTAGTCACTTAAGGTTGGCCTTATGGAAGCAATACCATACACTGCGGAAGGCTTGAAAATACATTACCTTAGCCCGGCTCTCTGGTTGCCATAAAATGTCACCGAAACATTTGAATTTGAGGGAGTGACAAAAATTGAGTGACGAAAATTGGCGCCTTTATAACAATAAGACAGAAAGCTTGTGGTGGGTGACTTTTTGGCGTCATTTAATGGTTAAGACTACACCGCTAAATTTGGGAGAATAATACCTGATAAAGTTTCCAAGCCTTCCTGAATTTGGTGTAAAGCACATATCAATCAAAAAATCGATCCAAGCCTTCGTTATTGTTTGGTAATGACATTACCCATAGTCATGTTTTACGTAACAGGGCTTGGTCCCCATAGTTTGTCTTCTGGATGATAAAATCTTAGTGATTTAGTTTTGAATTTAGGAATATAGCAACAGTGCACAAAAATTAACAAAGATTTGAGTACACAGTGAAAACACCAGAAGCCTGAACTCATACTCAAGTCACCCTCATTTATAGGGTAATGTTTTTGGTGTTGTTCTGTAATATCGGTCATAATCAGGGTCATTCCACATGTCACATGTATGACTTTCTTTGAATTCCATAAAGATGGAACTTTTTTTTCTTCCCACACTATGTCCCCGATCATTGCTCAAACAAACCAATTATGTCGTTAAATACTGGTAATATTATTTGACAGTAGTTTAAATCACATTTTCAATGTCATTACTATTGTGGCGTCACAGCGACTTCACAGTGTTATAAACTTTGTTGCAAGAAGACGTTCCAATGAATGCCGTAATTTTGTTCTAAGACAGCTATGTATATAACACAGACACATTGATATAGATTACAACTCCTAGGTTTATTATTATAATAAACCTAGAAGTTATAATCTATATCAATCTGTTTGTGTCCTATACCTACCAACTTCTAAATGCCACTAAAACAAGTCAAACTATGTATATGTTACCAGCCACACCAAATAAATAGATTTTTCAAGAAAATCATCAAAAATCCTCCAAAAGTGTGAGAAAAACATTACCAAACAATAGCCAGTGTATTATGATGAATATCGCTCTCGTCTTTAACTTTAGATTATCGCTTGCCTTTTTTGGCTTGTGATTTTGTCAAATTTAATGACTTAAATGATATTCAGCGTTATACACTGGCTCGCGTTGGTTAACCTCTACTCAACTGAGGTTTATACTTGAGGGACAGGTGCAGTGCACCTACGAACTAGCCTAATTATTTGAGTACATCATGTTTTCAGATGTACTGTGCATTGTGGACCTAATATATATGTAGTAATATTTCTGGCCCTAATACCAGTTGCATACCTGTATGACAGTAGCCTACGCCAGGGTACATATCTGCTGAATTAAGTCCTAAAACAGAGTTTCAGCTAAATTTACATTTGTAGCTTAAATTGTAATCACAAGTCACAAATATAGCAGCGCTTATTGTTATAACTGGAGTTGAAATATTTGCTGTAGCCTACAATTACAAAGGAGCATAGATATTGGCTAAAAAAAAAGTGGATGAATCTGTTGCCCATGTAAGTGATGTAGAGGTCCATTTTTAGAATGACAAAAGCATGATTGGAATATTGAATTACATGGATAACAATTTTTTTATCTTATAAATAGGAGGTATATTTCCATCTGTGCATCTAATTCTTTAACCTATTGTCTTATGGCGGGTGGTTGGGAGGAAGCTTCCTGGTGCTCTTCGAGTTAAAGGGCATCAGGAAGTAGGGTTTTTTTTTTATGTGTTGTCGTTTTTTCTGCTTTTTTTTTCCTTTTTCTGTCTCGTCTTCGTGTTGCCAGTGACGTAAACCCCAATCAATCTATTAATCTTGGCTTATGTCAGTTGACATGAACATAAAAATCGGGAGTCATTTCCCTCGACCCATTTATAGATCCACAGATTGTGCTCATGGCAATCACAAGTTGAATTTTGACATGCGAAGGGTTTGTACAGCTTAATGTTTTGTAAAAATGTTCTTATTGTAAACAAATATGTTTGGAATAGCATGAGCTATTCTCAAATGCTTTGTCAAATCTGTGATTCCCTGTGAACATCTTAACAAATTCGTTGCAATACATTATGCATTTATGCTCATCTACCACTATCACCTTTCTTTGTTTGTGTTATTTATTGTGCCTGTTCAGATTGTTTGGTGCTGGGAATTTTTGTCCAGAAATATCACATACAAATTATTTATCTTCAATGTGACGTTGTCAGTGAGCCTTGACATTGCTCTGATCGATAAAACAGGCTACACACACTTCACAACAGAAACACCGGTCACCTGTAGTTTGTTTTATTGGTGTTTAACGTCGTACTCAGGGGTATTTCACCTATATGACGACGGATTATCCACTTCTTAGACAATCCTACTTGATATGCTGGAAAACCGGGAAGGAAACCGTGGGAAAAACCACCCACGCTATAGCCGAAGTCACCTATGTGACTCCCTCTGTACCTAAGCAGGTCCACTGGGGGGATCGAACCCGTTCGGTACATCGAAGGAGTACAAACTGCAGGTCTGCTAAAAATGTCACTAGTATCGGATGTAAGAGGTTACATTCTTTCAAAAATTGATTGTTTGTATATTTATTTATTCAATGTTTAACCAACAGTCCAAATTACAGGAAATTCCCTGGCCCAGTAAACTGGGCCGGGTGCTGCTTTGTAACCTACTCCTAATTCCAAACCTCCCCTTAGTCCCCTACATGGAAGTTAAAGCAGATCAACAAAGCTGTTTAAATAAAATGAATATTTTTATTCAATTAGTAAACCATAAATTCCTGTTCTCCAAAGTATGGACTTCCATCGGCACTCTTATGAGACGTCTGTCTAAGCCCTGTACAGTGTCGGCAAGGTTTCATAGTTAAGGTCAATAACTCAGTAAATACAACTCTAAATTTAGATACGTTTCTTCCTTGTATTGATATAAACCATCATAGCAAGTTTCATTAACATCCCTCGAGAATCCCTCACTCTATCCTGTCCACAACAATTGTGGACAGACAAGGGTGACGGCTATACAAATGTATATGTCTACATTAATGTGGGGGCTTATAAAAAGTTATAAACTTTCTGTTTTTGCCATAGACTGAAAGTTTTGATGTCCTATTTTTCTTTAAAATCAAAGGAAAAAGAATTACAACAACGGCAACTGTTGCATTGTATAATTTAGGTAAAGAAATGTAATTTTAGTGTTAAATAGTGTGCTTATATTAATAAGCTTCCACACAACTTGTGTGCGTTTTCAAGGTTAGTGGGCCTTTTTAGAATTCATTTTGATAAAATTGGCAATGCATTTCTGTTCCCCACTGTTTTATTCGGTTCATAAAGCTCATTTTGGACTTACCTTATTTTGTTGTCTATACTTGTTGTCAGAATAAAATTGCCTGTTATCGGTGAGAAATGAGCAGAGTTAACTCCCTTGTCATGATATAGATCAGTAACACTGTGGTTGTTTTTCTTCAAACGTCGAAGATCCCACACTGAAGCTTCACTAAAAGTTACAAAAATATAACAGTTAAGTATTAAGTAAATGCATATTTGTAACTGTCTCCCTGAGTAAGAGTAACACCTGAGTTGATACCAGTTGCTCTGAAAAACAAACTATTACTCCGGCAACAATCACTCTGCTGACAATTGCTCTGACGACATTTACTTGGACATTGATTGCTAGGACATTCATTTTTCACTTACCCGTTAGCACAGGATGTCAGAAAGTAGTTCTGGTCAGTGGGATGAATACTGACATTACGTAGTGATTTGCTTTTAAGGCTGTATCGGCTTTCTGCTCCAGTTCTAAGATTAAAAAAATTAGGGCAGGATCAATAGTTATTCTTTAACAATTAAAGTTATTATCTGAATAGAAGTTTTTGTAAACGCGATTCTGTAACTTCAGAAAGACCCTATGACCATGTTGCTTTCTGATACTAATAAGAGCAAAGCTTCATCTAAAACTGATCTTCCACTATTCTAGCATAAACAGGCTGGGGTTAAGGGGTCATTAGGCCTCAGGAGTCTCAGGCCTCTTCATTTGCTGACACATTCAGAGTTATTTTAAAGCCAGTTTAGAGCTCATAAAAGAGCTCAATTCAAGCAATTTTTTTGCATAAATCTTGCAAATTGAGGGGATAAAATCTTAAACTACATAAAACAGTGAATATCATACAAGTGACTGGTCCTTTGTTCCAGGATTTTTCACTGTACTTAAGGTTATTTTGCTCTAATGGTGTGCCATCCCAATGGGTAAAGGATTGATCGACTGCTTGCTCAGGGATATTTCTACTAGGGTTACAGGGTAAACACCCTCAAGGTCACTGGTCTTCAACCCCCCCTCCCTTTACACTACAATCATGATATGTTCACTCCTGAGGCGTTTGATAACAAGTGTTATTTTAACACGTGAAAATATCGTCCATGCTCATTTTGATTGGTCAATGCAAGTAAAACAGACTACTTTTAGGTCAATTTAACGTATGTTGCAGAATATCACAAATGCTTGAGTTGAATAATTTTTTTCTCACAATCTCACAATAACCTATATCTATCGAAAAAATAAAATACTGGTAGATGTATACAGCACCAGTTCATCATACATGTTAGTTCTCTGGTCCACTAGTGCTACACAACCATCAGACTGAGCCACCAGCAATGTATCAGCAGATAGGAATTCAAAGTTTCTTAGCAGAATAAAATCATCTCTGTCAACAGAGTATACCTACGAAATAGAAAAAACAACAACCTTACAATCAATAATTTATACAGTAATCAGAACAAAAGGCAATAATAAAAAAAAAAATTATTTTTTTATTTTACTGATTTAATTGAGTTATGAAGCTACATCATAAGAGTGATGTTCCTTTTTGAAAAGGGGGTTCTCTATAGCTAGAAATATAACTTAAAACTTGAGCTTTATTTTCTGCAAACCGAGAAAATGCAATGCATTTTGCCAGACCTTGCCATAAAGACATGTCATTTCACAAAGGGACAACATTCTGTTGTTCTAATGTCACAACCCAAAAGCCACGTATTGCCAGTAGTGTTTCAAAGGTGGAGAAACTGGAGGAAAACCTAGCAAAGCCAGTACTTTTCCGCTCTTTCTCTCTGAAGCCAATCCCAGCTTTCCGTCATTTGGATGCTCTTGATAGTATCTGAAGAATGGACTCAATTACAAGAAGCACGTTGGTGACAGGATCTGTCTGTATGAGAATGGTGCCCAACCGATGTAGAAAAGCGCAAAGTCTGAGGAAAGTCTATAAGTGACTAATCTGATCTTTAACTCAATGAATTTATGTATTTTTTTAAACCAATAACCCTCCAGTGGACCAGCCATATAATGTTTGGAAAGACAACTAGAGGAACTGAATTAATTGCTTGGTGTTTAACGGCGTCCTCTTAAGATACTGGATGTTAGTTTGTTTGATTGGGGTTTAAGCCGTGCTCAGGAGTATTTCACCTATATCATGGCGTGCCAGCCCAGTGGCATTGGGTAGGGTAAACCACCCTAGACATCACTGGCAACATAAAAGACCAGACGCGACAAGGCAAGGAAAAACCCTCCCCCAACCAAAAGAAAACCCCATTATACTACAAAAAACTCTACTTCCTGATGCATCTTAGATCAGAGAACACCTGGGCATCAGGAAGCTCCCGCCCAACATCCGCCTAAAGATACTAGAGAATTTGGTAAAAAACAAGGGAAAGGCAATCAGAGATCAGAAATTTGCATAATTCCTTGAAGTTTTTTTTAAATAGTGTTTGCCATGCTAGCCAAAACCCCGGTAATTTTAAACAAATTAAATAATAATTGAAACAATATGTTTGAAACAGTTTTACAGATACTCTATCTCTATTTAAAAGCAAAATATATTTAAATTTTTTAACACTTATGTAGGTCCTTCTCAGTTTATCTGATTTCTCTTTTAAATGTACTGCCATGGGGGCTTCAAAATGGAATAGGTAAAAGTCATTATAAATGTGAAATACAGAAATTGTTTAAATCCTCAAGCCACAGCGTAGGGGAAATACCACTGAATGTGGCATAAAACATCAATCAATCTATCCCTGGTCGGTGCATGTCTCATCTTTTTCAACATTTATAAAATATAGAATGCTCACCTCTTCAAAGATTCCTTTTTCAAAATGAGCACACCTCAACGACCCATCATAACTACAGGAGAAGAGTCTATTTTGATGAGATGGGGGGAAGGCAAGGTGGTTGACAGGTCTGGAATGGGGAGAGTATGTGACCACTCCATTCAAATCATCATCAACATCGTTCTGTTTTAAAAGAAAAAGAAAGTAATATACTTTAAAAGAAAGTGGTAATTTAATTAAGTCGCAAAATTAATAAAGTTTAATTAAAAGGCTTGAGCAAAGACAAATAAAATGACGAAGAATTATCTTTTAGACTGACACCAAGGTACATAGGTTTTCAATACTATGTTAGTAGATAACGTCTTGCAAAAGGTAATTTGCCAAAGTTAGAGAATTTCAGAAAAGTTCATACTGTAAAGTACTTTTTATTCGCGGGAATTTATTTTCGTGTTTTATTCTTACATTTAGTTCGCTGGAATTAGTTGTCGCGTATTTATTTATCACAAAAAATCTAGAAATTGTGAATATTTCCTTTGAAAATGTGTTAGGTCATGTCCATTGTTGTAATTATTGAGAAGAACTTAGCTGCTTGGTAGGGATTATCAGCGTTTTAGTAACTCACAAGTGTTCACACCTATTGTGTCTTCGCACAAACAAAAAGAGCCACGCTGCCAGGTTTGATGCGCCTTGCTGTGAGTGAATTCAAAGCCCACCAATCATCGGACCTGGTGGCTAAGTTGAAACAAATCAACATGTTGGTTGTCTTTATTCAAGCAGGTTTTTCAACCTAAACTTATTATTTTAAACATTTATTTTGTAAGGCATTAAAGCCTGTCACATTGGAAATTGATAAAGCATAACCGTTAATTGAAAAAGTAGAAGTGACGTAAAAATCCCCGATAAACCAGGTCTCTTCTATACCCGTCTAGTCGTGAATTCCTCTCTGGACAGTTTAGCTTTGATGTGTGCCGTCTTTGGCTATAGATGTAGAAGCGTTCACTGGGAGACGTACAGACCGGTACCTGTACCTCATTATCTCAGTGTTTTTTTTACGACACTTCCGGCTTTGAAATTAACTAATTAACGGCTATGCTTTATTGGTTCCCAATGTCACACGCTTAAATGTCTTTCA
>JAVFBY010027795.1:0-20986 GCA_034781015.1 Tonicella lineata
TAATTAATTTGTGGAAATTACATATATATTTTGTTAAAAAATATCTCAACAATTATAACATTGTATTGAAGCAATACATTTGTGTAACAACAGTCTCGAAGCTAGTCACGTGGCATTGAAGAGTCTATGTAAAATCGTGACCACTGAATGTAATAAATGTTTAAAAAAAAAAAATGCGTTTCAGTACATTCGGCGAAGGAACCCATACTCCATGACCCTGCAAACAAACAATGGCAATATACAGGACATGCACTGTACCAAATATATGATAAAAGTGTACAAGTTAAGAGGCAAATCAGCATCAGCGCACAAGAAGCTTCGGACAAGCGTCGTGGGACGAGAAGACAATATATCAATGTCGAACAACTTTTGTTTAGGAAGGCCTCGTGGGACTAGCAACAATCTATCAATGTCGAGCAACTTTTGTTTAGAAAAGTTACATTTTTTCAAGACGAGTGGAAATGTTATCATCCACCGATAAGAAAGCGGAGAAAAAAGGTAATGGTCTGTTTTCCAATGAATTAACCACATTCTAGGCTGTAAAGCACGTAGGCTACATTACAGACTGGGTGACAGTGTAACATAGCAATTATAATACGAGACTGTCAACAGTCATTTCTAAAATGACACCACACAGAGTGTATGTCACACAGGGCATGTATAAACAGTTGTGCAGTTCGAATATAACTAGAGCAACAAATCCTACTGATATGGTGATATGATTTTGAATACAATTCTAACTTCTTGCGCCCTGTGGTCAATCAGGGTGACACTTAAGCTATTTGGTGTCTTTTACTGTAATTTGTGCACACGTTTGTCTTTTTGTACCCTGTTTTGCGCCATGTCGATCCTTGTTCTCGCTAGTGCAGGAAAAGCACTCTCTAGTCGTTTTTTTTAACAATTCGGACATGTATCGGGCCAGAGAGTGCTAGTGAAAAACTAGACCTAAACTTGTGCATCAAACAACATGGCGGCCTTAAGTGACAAAAACAACATCGGGATTATTTTTTGTTGAATATTGGACACATTTTTGCGAGTTGATAAGCACTTGTGGTCTCAAGATGGATGGGATATACTTCTGAACCAAGGGTAAGTGTGTATTTTGTTGGCAGATGCATGGCTTATTCAAAATCGGGCGAAATGTCCAAACAGGTTTTGAGTTTTTTGAGGCACAAGTTTAGGTCTAGTTTTTCACTAACACTCTCTGATCCAATACATGTCAGAATTGTTAAGAAAAACGTCACTAGAGAGTGCTTTTTTTGCACTTAGTCATCACAAGCTCCAGGAATCAGGATATGGCGGTAATTCTGAGTAGCTTCTCCCATTCCATATGACATTGCCACGGAGTACAACCCAAGGTAAAATTGATCCTTCTAGCTCTGAGGTATTATGTAGCTGTCATTTGTATTTACCGTATTTGGTCCCATGCGGGTATATTCCTCGGTTTGATTTGAAAAGAAGATTGTGTAAATCGGATAGACATATATTATTTAAAGACAACGTCAGTTCAGTTGGCTACGTATGCAATCATTTTGTCTTTTTTCCTTTTGGTGTTGTTTTTAGTGCGATATATTAGTATTTGTATACGCGCTATCAGTTCACTTACTTGTAGAAAAGATGGTGTTTTTCTATAGCTTTTATGTGATTGCCTTTAACAAACAAGGCAATTACCATTAAAGAAGCTATACCTCAGAATTTAGGCCAAATATCGACTGAAACGAATTAAAACCGGGTTTTCTATATTTTTCTTGTATGGCCTAAATTATATCCTTTCAGAAAATATCACCGCCGTGAATGTGCGATGTACCATATTAAAATAATTATAAAGTTTGTAAAATCTATAAAGCGACCCGCGCTACGATGTCTAATGTATGCACGAAAATTTATGAGGCCTGCCTTATACGGAGGCGACTCCGTAACTCAGATAATTCTGTGTATACATCAAAGCGAAAAGCGTGAGAAAATCCACCATATATGGAAGCCATCTGTCTGCTGTGGCCTTATATGGAAAATTGTCTTTCTTGGCGGGAATATTTACTACGAAGGCTTCCTCGATAAGTCATTTGTGCATATCGAAAAAACTCATCGAAATACCGCATTTTTTTAACCTTTTTCTTTCACAAGTAGTGTGAATCAGTGTTGTGAGAAGAAAAGTGTTGAATTTTCACGAAACTATGATAAAGCTAATACCAAAATTCTGAGGTATATCCTCTTTAAGGGATCACATTTGTTGAACATTTAGGGTATTAAAAGATACATGCAATCTGATATGCATATGTAGATATGTAAAGATGTCAACACTGACAAACCCATAATTTTCCATATTTGGTGGGTGCAATTTAGAGATCTTTGTAAACTTTAAAAAATAAAAAAATAGGAGTAAAATTAAAACTTTTTTTTTTTTAAAAGAATTTTCATGAATATAGTTATGTAAAATTATATTAATAAACTAATATTACATGAATTCTTTAAGGCTTCATAGAGCTTTCTTTTTGTGGAAAATGTTCAATGTGTCATTCCGTTTCATTATGGAGGAAAGAGTAAAATATTTGATGTAAACCTTCTTGTCATTTTAAAGCTGAACTTTTTCACATGTTGTATAACACCATAATCATTCATTGTCCGAAAACGTATAATGCCCCCGTTTGGTGGCAGGACAACGAAAAAAAATAAGAAAAAAAAAATAATGCGAGCGAGAACATTAGGCTTTCCAGCTATGCTTGAAAGCCTAAAAATGTGAAAAAAAAGTATTGCCTTTACATCAATTGCATTATGTCAAATATGCCACTTTGTTAAGTGATGCAGGGGTTGAATTTGTTGAGCATTTAGGGTAACTCAAAAATTCTCATTTTTGGGAGACCGCGTTACTTTAATACACGAGTTAATTTTGCCACATGTCATTAATAACAATGTTTTACTTTTGTTTTGATGTCTACAGACAAGTTGAAGAAAAGGAACAGTCCATATTTTTTGAAATATGAAGACGATATTAAAAGAGCCAGAGCGCAGCAGAACCAAGTCATTGAGAGGGATGTTGTTCAACCACCCCCCAACCTTTGTTTTACTCCTACAGAGTCGCATGAAGTACTTGCCACAAATCAACAGCCCCAGGACCAAATCAAATCCTCAATCTTCCAATTTTCAAAGAGCTGCCCTGTTGAACAACCACCCAACCTTAGTCTTACTCCTACAGAGTCGGATGAAGTACTTGCCACAAGTCAACAGGCCCAGGACCAAATCAAATCCTCAATCTTCCAATTTTCAAAGATCTACCCTGTTGAACAACCACCCAACCTTAGTCTTACTCCTACAGACTCGGATGAAGTACCTGCCACAAATCAGCAGCCCCAGGACCAAATCGAATCCTCAATCTTCCAATTTTCAAAGAGCTGCCCTGTTGAACAACCACCCAACCTTAGTCTTACTCCTACAGAATCGGATGAAGTACTTGCCACAAATCAACAGCCCCAGGACCAAATCAAATCCTCAATCCTCCAATTTTTAAAGAGCTGCCCTGTTGAACAACCACCCAACCTTAGTCTTCCTCTTGCAGAGTCTGATGAAGTACTTGCCACAAATCAACAGCCCCAGGACCAAATCGAATCCTCAATCTTCCAATTTTTAAAGAGCTACCCTGTTGAACAACCACCCAACATTAGTTTTCCTCCTAAAGAGTCAGATGAAGTACTTGCCACAAATATAAAGCCACAGACTGACAAAAATGAGTTGTATGCCATTATTCATCAACAACATATAAACCAGAATTCAGTAATTGAACCTGAAGTGGATGAAAGGGGTGATTCTGATACAGATTATGTCCCGGACAGTCATGACAGTGAAGATGAAGTTTCAGATATTTTTGATGAAACTGAATGTATGAACGAGGAATTTGAAGTGGAGGATCCAGACAGTGAAGATATTGAAGAGATAGATAGAAGTGAAAAGTCTATGAAAGAAATAGAAACAAATGATTCTGCTAAGATCAACAATGTAAATGAAGATTTGAAGAAAGGTGCAGAAGGCATTCTGCAAGGGCATAATGTTGAACCTTTGGATGAGGGGTCTTCACCTGCCATGAGGAACAATTTAAAACCAGAAGAATGCTTAATTGACATAAATTATCCAACAATTTTCACAAAGAAATACATCAAAAAGTCAAATGACAAGTCCTTGCTCGGACGAACATATGACCGAAGACACAGTTGTTACTTTTGTAGAAAACTAATGACCAACATTCAGACCCATTTTGAACATGCTCACAAGAGTTGTAAAGAAATTACAACCATTGTTGATCTTAAAAGAAAAATTGAGGAAGCAAATAAAGAGGAAAAGGGTCCTCTCAAAACACAATTGCATAAACTGCAGACTTTACTTAGAAACAAAGGAAACGATATTCACAATACGAAAGTATTTACAAGCAAACAAGGTGAAATTATTCTCCCAAGACGCCGAGATTCGAACATCTTTGACGTCTCTAAGTATGGCCCGTGTACAAGATGTCAAGAATGGATTATATTGGAACATATCACTAAACACCGAAATGTTTGTCCAGTTTCTGAGCCTGAAGCTGGTCACTCGAAAGTTGTGTATGAAGAGAATTACTCGAAAGGATCGTCCATAATACAATCGAAAATAATGAAAGGACAAATTACAACGAACGCATCCAAGAGATTGCTTAAAGAAGTGTTGCCATCAATGACAAGAGACAAAATTACAGATATTGCACAAAGTGATCAACTTATTGTGTCATTAGGGGATCTATGGTTGACAAAGAATTTAGGGAACAAACTAAGAAGAAAGAATTTCACAAGTTTCCGAATGAGACTCGCTGCTCGACTGCTTTCTTTGATGAGGGACTGTTCAGGAAAGAAAGATGCTTCAATGACAGATTTCTTGGTTCCAGCACATTTTGACCTCGCAGTTGAATGCTCACTGAAAGCATGCAAAGAAACTGAACATGAGGAACTTTTAAATCCCAGCACTGCATTAAAACTAGGATATGACTTGGCACGTCTGGCCTCAGTTAAACTTGGATTTTCCATAAAGATTAACAATGAGCCAGGGAAACGAGATGCTTCAGATTTTTTGAGACTTCTTCAGTTGGAATGGGCTGTAAGGGTAAGCAAAATTGCCCGTGTTCTCCTAGAAGAGAGACATTTCAATAAGGGGAAATCTCTGCCAATACCAGAAGATATTGTGCAACTTGCGTCTTATCTTGTTGAACGAATGAAGGAGATAGATCTGTCGGAGCCAAGTGTTGGATTGTTTCGAGAGGTGACCATATTGACAGAAGCTCGTCTCCTACTGTATAACAGACGACGACCCGGAGAATTAGAGAGTCTCAGGTAATTATGATTGTTTAGGTTTAAAGTAATAGTATAATAGTTTTTTTTAATATAGTTGAGCTATGAAAAATTCCCTGACCTATCCACATCCAATGTATTGCAGGTGGGGGTTTAATGGTAAATCAGTGTTGTTATTTTGCAGCAGGTGTTAATGGTTTCTTCTGCAACGAGTTTTGATTCCTAATTGTTGTATTAATAATTTATTACCCTGAATGCTCAACAAATTCGACCCCTTGATCACTTAACAAAGTAGCACGTTATGCAGAGAGTAAGAAGTGTTACTGTGTAGGAACACAATTTTTGAACTTTTACGAAGTTGAAACTTGGGGCTACAAAAAATATAATATTCAGTTCCAGAGCACTTGTAGTTTTTCCAATCAATCACTTCAAACATTTGTTCTGGAGGTCGAACTTGTTGAGCATTCATTCTTTGTGCTGTAGCTTGCCTGTATAATAAAGAGCAGTTTAAAATGCAACTCTGTTGTAAACAAAGTGAAATATTCTTGATTAGTTATGTTGTACCTTGATCACTTTGCAGTGTTGATGCTTACCTCAAAAGACCATCTCTGGATGAAACTGAAATGGGGTTGCGGCAAAATTTGACTAACTTTGAAAAGAAACTGCTAGAGTCGCAGGATTTAGTTGAAATTCGTGGAAAGGTAAGTAACCAGTATGTTATTCAACAAGAGATACATGCAACGTTCAAAAACACTGTAAATGACATAAAATTATTGATAAAAAATCACCTCTTCAGAAAGGATTTAAAACTCGTTAAAACACATTCTGGGAAAGGGATTTCAGGATTTTACCAAGTTATGTCAGAGAACTGGAATTTGTTTCATAACTTGCCATAGTATATGTGTAATTATGCAAAGAAAATAGTGTTTGTGGTCATCCTAAGTTTTATGTGATTTGCAGTAAGTGAGTCCATTCCACCAATTATGTAGTAAGTTATTTCTGGGCGTAGCTGCATGAATTGTTCTTGAGCTTTAAGTAGTAAGGTGGCCAGCAATTTGCAGAAGTTTCAGGGTTTTCGGTCATTATCCGGCTTTCCTCCCCCATTTATGCTGGTGCTGCCGTTGTATATTAAGTGAAATAATCTTAGGTAAGGCGTAAAACCCTAATTAACTAAATAAAGTGAGTCTATTATAAAAATACAAACATAAGTAAGTATAAATCAATATTTTATTCAGCTAGAGATCAATACAACATTTAAGAAAACTTAGTCCATTACAAAAGTTGTGTTCGCACTTTGGTTTGACAAAAGTTGAACATTATTAAAATTTAAATGATTTTTTAGTGAATTCAGTTTAATAAATTGCTCTAGAGGTTGTCTGTCTGTCCTTTGTCCGCCCAGTTCAGGTACAACGGACCTCACTTAAAACTGCATTTCAAGATGACCTCTCTAGAGCTATTACAAGTTTTCTGATGAATAAAATAGAAACTAGGATATGACTTATATAAAGATTGTCTTAGAAATAATCATGTTGAGGATTCTACTCCTAATTTTGACGGATAAAAACATGTCTGGTTATTGCTGCTAGGTTTTAGTATTGTTATATAGAGAATATGGAGTCTTGAGGGAACTAGTAAGCTCAAGTTAATGAAGACATTTTAAAACAGAAAAATATATATATATTTTTTTTTTTCAGACTGGTAGAGGTGTGCCTCTTCTAATACCCCAAGAAGCAAAGAAAATGCTTGAGTTCTTATCTGACATTACCATCAGGGAGAAGGGAGGAATAAAGAAAGAAAACCAGTTGATGTTTGCAAACACAGGTAATGATTATAAAGGTCCCAAAGAAATCTTTTAAGGGAATATATAAATTTATTAGGTTTAATTCTAAAATTCTTCCACATTTTAACAAAAAGTTGCAGTACTTAGTGATTGAAGAGGGTGAATTACTGTATTAAAAGTATGGTTGTTTAAAGATTGTTACCTTTAACTAAAACTTCAGAAAATGCCTTCTTACACTTTCAAATAACTTGTAGTGTGACTGGCTTGGGATTGGGGAAGAACACAGAGAGTTTGTGATTTTCCTTCAAGGAGTTACAACCATTTGGACCTTAATTGTCAAAGAGGACATCTCGGACCACATTTCATATTTTGCAAAAAACAGAATATTTTAAAAGGCAAATTCACTAAAAACTGATCAGATCTTTAAGCTTCAACGTTATATGCAACTTAATTCAAGTAATAGATCTGAAAGATTTTGGCTGTAAAGAGTTTAATTTGACTTCATGTTTGACATATGGTCTGAAATGCCCACCATACTTAATTACTGTCCAAATGTCAATAACTCTTTGTGAAAAAATCACAAAAAATATCCCAACCAGTTCTGGAATGAGACTGAGATGGTCTTTTAAATGAATTGAACCTAATCCATGATAGAAATGGTTCATCTAAAAGTTTATAGGCGTAATAATTTCCATCAATATTTTGTTTTTACGATTACCTGAATCATTTGCAAACACTAGGCATAAACAATGTGTCAGTGTGAAGTTAAGAAGAAATCCGTTATTTTCAGTGAGCTTTAAGTGCCCTTTTTGATTTTCTGAATAGGTGACACTGTTGTTCGAGCTGGTGATGCTTTAAGTGAGGTTAAAGGCAGACTTAAGTTAAAGCAACCAAACAGGATACTGGCTACTAATTTGCGTAAACACACAGCAACCATTGCACAGGTAACGAATTAAGTTAAAGGGTATTCAAGTTCTAATACATGAAGTACTTGGCCCAATTCTTCAACTTCTGTTTCTCCAGTTTCAAAACTCCTGTTATTTCCTGATACACATGTTTTTACTCTGGAAAGTTTTGTTTAAGTTTACTTCTCATGAGAGAGCCTACATGTACATACTTGCATCGATCATCCATTGCTGTTTTCCCTTTATAAAAGGGAGTCCTGTCTTTGCTCATTTTCATGTTTTAGAGCATGTCGATTCTTTTGGAAAAGTGACGGATTTCCCATTATAACATTATTAATTGAAACTTTTGGGAAAACATAGATCTAAAATGGTTAGTTAAGAGTCAATTGGACTTCAAATTTTATTTTTCTTACTGCCTTTATTTGAGATTAGAAAGTGTGCATACTGTAATTTGCTTAAACTTTCAATAAAAGAATTGCGTTTTTAAACTAAAAGTGACTTAAGAAAATATTTTGAGCCAATAAAGTTATGTTTTCTCCTTGTTGGCGTCAGAAGTTTGCAGAAAACTTTAATTTATGTTTGTTTTAGGTGTTAAATGTTAGTGATTACAAATTTGGCTGAAATACTGCACTTGAAATGCATATTAATATTATTGTTTCCACTGGCAACTTTAATAATTCTGGCACACCGTCATATGAGTGAATTAATCTTAAGTACGGCGTAAAACCCCAAGCAAACAAACAAACAAAGTGGCAACTTTTACTTCAACCTCAGAAATGTGATGTTCAAAATTTATGGTCCTCTTGTTTACATATTGGTGTTAATTCACTTCCTTTTCCATACAGGTGTTGAGTTTAGATGAGCAACAGATGAAGAATGTATGTAACCATCTTGGCCACACTCAGAAGGTGCATGATGAATTTTACAGACAGACTTCTGGACTAATTGAAAGGATTGATATTGCCAAATTGATGCTCCTTCAGGAACATAATTTGGTTGGCAAGTATGCCAATATGAAACTGTCAGAAGTACAATTTGATGGTTAGTAATTTCATTATTTGTCATATAAAATTTGGATACGGTTATATTACCATCAATCTTTAAAGGATTAGACAGCAAATGAACAAAGTAAACTTTATTTCTGAGATCAGATTATTATCTTTCTCTATGTGAAATGTTAATTCGATACCAGCTTTCCTAGTGATTATATGAGGAATTCTTTGTACACAGACTATCAGAATGATGACATCATCGACGCCCTGGATAACATGTAAGAGTATAGGAATAGACATGTTTTGTCCTTGTATGTTAAGAGTTTGTCCTTAATATATAAACTTCCTGTAAGATATACATAGTTTAACAATGCACATTGTTTTTAATTGAAGTTTTCACTCTCAAGGCTCAAATTTGGGAAATAATGGCCACAATGGATCAAAATCCTATACATGTTATCCAGGGCGTCAATGATGTCACCATTCTCATAGTCTGTGTACAAATAATTTCTCATATAGTCACTAGAGAAAGATAATAATCTGAGCTATTGAATAAAGTTTAGTTTGTTCATTTGCTGTCTGATCCTTTATGGATAGATGATTGCTAGGGTTAATTAATTTGAGTTCCTTCATAATTATCCATTTTTTTAAGGAAATTCACTTTAACTTCATGATTACCTAAAATTATTCTTTGGAGATTTGTCTGTACTTAAGATTATTTATTGATTGTGAATGTGTTATTATGTTGCTATATGGCTGAAAGATTGCCTAGTGTGGCATTAGTTTAAAACACACAAAAAAGGGTCAAATTGACCCTGGTAATTTTAACACAGGGCATATTGACACTCTGAGATCGTGACTGGCACTGACTTTGGCCCTCTGTCATTTTAACCCGGACAGGTATGTTTTTGGAAGTGAATAAGTTTAGGGCATTATAAGCTCATCGGAAAATAGCTTCTTATATGCAAACTTCTTTCAATCAGACCTTTATTTTTCATTGAAATTTAGGAGTATCAAATATGATACCCCTGAATGGCATCCACCAGTATCCAGCTGAACAGTAACTCATATATTTACAACATTTCTGCAAGTATCCAAATGGATAATCAAAACTATTTACAGGTATCGCAGCCAAAAAAAGCCCTGTGTTTGTTATAAAAGGTGATAAGGGATAACGGATAGATAGATTGTGTTTCAACATCAGGAGTTGTAGATGTAGTTAACACATGAAACATTATGAATATCTTCATGGGTTCATTGGTTACATAATGTCTATTTAAGATAAGGGATAGAACGCATCCACAGCACTTTATTCCTGTTCTGACTATAAATTGTTTACAATGCACTAATTGACCTACTTTGACCTCTGCTGTACACAGTGTATCTATTCAATGGCTCATATATCTTGAACTGTGCATTAAAGACTGCTTTGTGTTGGAAAAGCTTTCTTATACAAAAGCATTTTTTTAAAGAATTTGTACTTGAATCTCCAAGCTATTTACAGGGCATATGTTTTTTAGTGTGAAAAAAAAATGGGTATTATTTTACTCAACTTAGTATCAAGTTAACATGGAGTTGATTATTATTTTTGAATATTTTGGCCTGGATAGTAAGCGCTGATCCTGGTTCGCTGGAAGCTCTTGACTGAACATCAAAATATCATCATTTCTTAGTAACATGTAACATGAACTTTAGTATTTGTGTGGTTGATAGATTTTAAATTAAAATTCATTTCTCAACATTTCGTTTTTATATGACTGGAATCATTTTATCTAATATCAGATATACTTGGAGACATCCATGATTCAAAACCAGAAGGCAGTGTTAGGGATGACACTCCTGCAGAAAGTGTGGACATCATACAAGGTATTGTAAACAACTCTTTTAACTTCAGCACTGGGGGCCTCCATGGTCGAGTGGTTAGCGTGCATTGCACAATGATCACGCGGGTGGTTGGGCGGGAGCTTCCTGGTGCTCTTAGAGTTAACGGGCATCAAGAAGTAGATTTTTTTTTTTGTGGTGTCGTTTTTTGCTCTCTTTTTTTCTTTTTTTTCTGTCTCGTCTTTTATGTTGCCAGTGACGTGAACAGTGGTTATCTCCACACATCGGGTTGGCACGCCGCCATAAAGGTGAATTACCCCTGAGTATGGCGTTAAACCCCAATCAATTAATCAATCACAATGATCACTGTAGCCTCGCACCAATGAGGATGTGAGTTCTTATCCAGCTCCCACGGGCTCCAGCTTAACGTGCGACGGTTTGCCAGCAAGCTGCGGAAGGTCGTGGGTTTTCCCCGGGCACATGAGTGAAATAATCTTAAACATGACATAAAACTCCAATCAAACAAACAAACTTCAGCACATTTTTGCTGATCCACATTCCCAATTAAATCTTGTTAAAAGAAGTAAATGGTTTTACATGGTACCATAAAGATAAAAAACATTAATATGTCATTATAGTTTAAGTCTTACATTGTATAGGCCTACAGTAAATGACTGAAAATTTAGCATAATGATTTGCTTATTAAGAGACTATTTAAAGGTCTTAAGAATTTGTTATAGGGACCAGAAACTTGTTTACAACTGATTTGCATACTACAATCTGATCAGAAATAATCTGATTTAATTTTAATTCGCAATCTACGCTGCCTAAGCTTAACTTTCTTATTTGGCTCGTAACTTATTTACGTGCTGTCATCTAATTGGTCAGTGGTTTCCGCGAAACATTGACAAACAATGTTCAATTTTAATTCAAATTTTTAAGTGTTGTCCCACATGAAATATGAAGTTTGACATCTGTTCTGTAGGGCTTTCACTAATTTGCACGCCATTAAGCACTTTGCTTAACAAATTTTTTATTCTACTTTTACATCGCCGTCATTGCGATACAAGCATACGCTTTAGGCATGTTAGGTGACCAGCAAGGCCCATGGGCCTATTGTTATGTTTTCTGTGAGTATTAAAACTTCTAAGTCACACACCTCTAAAATGTGAATAAAATGTGCACCTGTGTATGTAAAGGAAACCCAAATTTAAGTTAAAAAATCCAAATTATCCAGTAGTTTGGTAGAGCTAATAACTTTCTTTCTTGTTCATTAGATTCAGCTGTTGAAGACATGACAAATTTCTTTGATGAACCGGGCAGGAAAAAGAAGAAACCAGGTTTGTGTTTTTGTAAAGATTAAAAATAGTTCAATATGCATTTTTCATTTTGAGTTGCCGTAGTTCTTGGTTGGAATACTTAAGGGATGCAAGCCTTGTATTTCATGGTTTGCAAACATTCATCATGATTTTTAGGGTGCAAATTGAGTTTTTATCAAGTGACAAACAACACTAAAATATGGTTCATTTGAAAGACCACATTAGTCTTACTCTAAAAATGTTTTATAATGGGGTTTTTTTTGCGATTTTTCTACAAGGTACTTTGATCATTTAGACCTAAATTATGTATTCAAATGGGCATTTCAGACCATATTTGACATTTTTGGTAAAACTGAATCATTAATAACAAAAATAAAATAAGATAAACAGCTGATTTCATCAATATGGACAACTTATGCCAATGAAAAATGTTGAATTTGACTTCATTTTTTAAACATGGTCTGTAAAGTACACCATGCTTAATTTAGGTTCAAATGTTGATAATTTTAGGTAGAAAAATCACAAAAAGATATTCAAAAGTTACCAGTTTTGGAATGACATTGAGACGGTCTTTTAAATAAACTTTACCATAATTTAGTGCTTTCTTCTCCGTTAATGTCATGTTTTGTAAGTGAAAAGTGGTTGGAAACTTGTTTCAGGTCAGTGGTTTCCTCCTGAACTCATTGATTTTCTCCACTCGCAATATCATCATGTCATGATTTTGCTAAAAAAAGTGAAGTGGCTTTGTGCCTTTATCGAAAAATGGGTAAATGATCATCAGTAGGGAAATTAAATTGACATAAATTCCTGTAAGGACAAAGGGTCATATTGTCAGCCTGCTAAAGGAGAAGAAAACAAATGTTACAAAGACGCCCTAAATGAAAGAACCTGTCATGTTCTTTCCCAAAAAAATTTTATTTTATTTTTGTGAGTTCCGTGTGTAGAGTAAATGCAATCTAAAGTAGACGACAGTAAGGTGGGTCTGAAGGACCATATGCAGAAAATTTACCATATCTGACAGTGTAAAATGCATTTTACTGCTCAAAAAACCCTTGTGTAAAATGTTTAATACCAGCTATAGGATTTATGCGGCATTAAACTTTCACAAAAAGATAATAAAGCATCCTTAGGCAGCCATGACGTCACCTTTACCGAAAGATCCACCATACTTCGAAAAACTTTATGTGACTGTAAGTCTGCTCCAAAAACTCGTACAAAGCATTGAAAAATATATCCCAAAACAACTTTTCATGGTCTTTCTATGGAAGACTATAAGATGTATTTGTTGTCTTCTCTTAGAAGTGACAATGGTCAAATAATAATTTGCTATTTTTAGTAAGTTACTTGTTTTATTCTTGTGGATGGTCATCTTGTGTTTTAAAGTACTTGCTTTTAGATGTTAACCCATTCAGTACCACAGACACCAAGAAACCATGTTTGATTTGAAATATACCAAGAAATAGTCACTTGAATCAATTAGAATTCAAGAGGAGTTGTGCATTATAAGAAAAGGAACAAAGTTTATCCAAACTGATGTAAGCAGAACCATATTATATGCTGAAATATTGGGGACGTGAATGTCACTATCTCTGATACTGAATGAGTTATGTCCTGGCTGTTAAAATGCACTAACCAGTTTACCTTATCAAACTTTTTTTCTTACGACAGTGAACAGAGTACGTTGGGAACCAGAGGAAGTAAAGGAACTTAAAACATATTTTGCGAAATACTTCAATGGTCCGTGTGCAAAGACATGCCCATCTCAGGCTGAGTGCAAGGCAGCCATCCAGTCTTCAAAGAAGAATGCAGGAAGATTATGCCAAAGGGGATGGGAGACAATCAAAAAAAAAGTTAACAATATGTTAAAGAACAATCAGTAGAGATGAACATTCATTCTTTAGCTCAGTGACCAGCTAGGATGGCTGAGCAGATAACCTACCAGCTTCCTAGCCATGCTATCTGTGGTCCCTTCCCTGGTCTGGAATTATGTCATTTATTTACCCAGGGTTTGGTTAGAGAATTTACTATACAAATTGATACCAGATAGGTATAATAACTTTGATATTTTGTTGTCATAAAAATACTTTATATTTTGGCAAGTTTTTTTATGTTTTAGCTCATCTAAGCATTAAGTGCACTGTGTTGCTTAGGAGCTTTAATACCAATGAATAATCAAGCGGGTTAAAAAACATGGCCACGAGGAGGCAGGGCAGTTTGTCTTACATGGCTGTGTTATGTGAACCTCATGAAGCTTGTCATGAACCAGTAGTTCAACGATTTGCCAGAAATGTTTGAGATCATGGCCTTCATTTGTTTGATTAGAGAATTTGCGGTTAGTTCCTCATGAAAGACAACATCTAGCCTGAAACCCCCCTAATTCACAATAGGTCTACTAGGGTTGAGGCCATTTCCTGTGGTTTGTGAATTTTGGGGGGTTTCAAATGGACATCATCTTACATGAGGAACTGCCCGAATTTACTATACAAACTGGTATCAGATAAGTTTTATAACTTTGATTTTTTGTTGTCATGATGTTCTTTATATTTTGGCAAGCTTGTCATGAACCAGGAGTTCAACGCTTTGCCAGAAATGTTTGAGTTCATGGCCTTCATTTGTCAGTCAGCAGATATCGTAAGAGGGCCATTCCACAAAAGAGAGCATAGCAGTTAACTTTTTTCTTCTAATATGGATGTACCAATGTCAAACTTTCAGCAAAACATAGTTTTTGTGCCTTGGTAGTCCGTATTTTAGATGTCAGGCCTAAATATTTAGGAGGTAAATACAAATAGCAATAAAATGACAATTTACAATAAACAACAAAGACGATGTCTAGACTCTGGAATTTGATGCAGCTTCAGTATATTCAGGCTAAACGACACTCTAGTAATCATCCTTTCATACATGTATCATAAACCAAAATTGGATTTAATAAGTAAATTGGGTCAAATTACCTGGAAAATCTGCACGTGTAAGAAAATTTAACTTAAGTGACAGATTTGACAGCTGTAATTCCCACCATAAAACACTCCAAATTATCCCCTACATATACAATCTAAGCTGAACTGCAACTGAAACTCATTTTTCAGCTTCATGCCCACATTACATGAAGCTCCATCTTTTACCCTGAATTCACTGATGCTTAAAATCATTCCAGATACGGTAGCCTGTCAATAATAGCCAGTGAATAAAATAACTTGATTGGCATTATTCCTGATCAGTAACTGTCAGGCAAGCTTTTCATGATGGGTATTTTCACCCTGGCTAGAATAGTTTTAAATGCTAGAAAATTAAGGGATAGAATATAGCTTCATGTAATGTTAACTTTAATTCCTGAGGATGTTGTAACTTCTAAAAAGAGTTATAGCGGATTCACTACAGCAAAAATGCAATCACTAAGGAATTTGTTATAGCTCCATCAGTTTTCCTTAAGAATGCAGAACAATTCTTACCATTAAATCGCCCTGCTGTCTTATCAGCATGGTAAGATTGGTCACAGATAGATATAATAGATGCTGCTAGCGCAATTTCGAAACTCGAAATAATAATTTGCATAATGTATTCCTTATATTCACTGCAGCAGAAGCAGCACTAATGTACATGTAATATTCCCACACCCACTTTCCATTGCTCATGTTCAGTATTCCAAGAATTTATATTTTTTTTGGTGTTCATACTTACGAGGATCTAGTTTGAACATTTTGCAGCAATAAGTAAGGGTTCCTGTCATACTAACAGCAGTGTTGCAGTTGCAATGCATGTAAACTACATTGACACTGTAGTCACAAGGAATTCAAATTGCAGTAAGAACTTGTTTCCAGAAAGTACATGTAACATGTACAAGATAATTTTATTATCATGAATTAAATCAGCGAAAGCCATGATGTTTGTAGCTACATATATTCGATTTTGTATGAGATTGACATCTTAGTCTTGCACACATGAATCTTTATGAAGCATGCTGCCAATGTAGCTTCTCCAATAAAAGATTGAGATTTGATACAAAACATCACCCAACAATGACACCACATTTTGCCTCCAAAGTCGAAGGTTTTATCACTGTACAGGTTATACAACTGTCAATGACCTGTATTTATGCATATTTAGAAACAAGTTTCTGAAAATTATAAACTTTCCTATAATGGTGAAATTGTTCTTATACAGTGTTGTGAATGTTAACTGTAAACACCCCATCACGATGTTATAAAAAGCAAGACCTATTTAGTTCATAAGACAAGCAAAAGATATACATTAACCCTAAATGTGACTTACGTGACACCAATTCGTAACTTACGTGGCACGCACTGACCAACATAAAACAATGCCTGACATAATACACCAAAGCGTTTGTCAACAAGTCTATCAGCTTCACTTATCTGATGGACCAGACTATCAAACTATATAGAAACTTAAATGATTCCATCAAACAATTCAGATAATTTCAATCTTGAATTCCGTTGTACAAAAGTAACCCAATTCTCTGCAAAACTTACGTGACGCACTTTTAATTAACACCAGAAACTAATTAATAATTGTTAGATCACTGAAAATATGCCAGTATGAAAGACCCCCTCCCAAACTTGTTAATGATGTTACAAATACAGTTTAACTTTTTTTGTGACATGATACAAATCTATCCCATTCGGGAATGAAATTGAACTTACGTGACGACGTGGAATGGCCCAAGAGAAAAATACTGCTAACCATTGCTGAAAGTATTTAACATCTTTATTGCTGTTCATTTATACCTTTGACATTGTGCTATAATTTACTCAAGTTTTTGCTCAAATTGTGGGAAATAAAGGAAGTTATTTTCAAATACCAGAAACTCCTGTTTCAGTTAATAATTTGACAATTTTGGTGTGACCATTTAGCTGTTTACAGAATAGTCATTCACTGCCAACAATATTCAGTTTTTTGCAAAATTTTGACAAATAAATTTAGGTTTTCTCCAGAAAGATGAAAAACCAAACTACTTAGTACTACATTCAAGATTTTGTTTTAAGTCTAATGGCTTTGAAAGATGCAAGGCTATAGACAAAGTGGTGTGAGTTACTGGCAGCATCTGATGATGACATATAGCACACTGAGAAAGTTTAACTTGCACTTAGTGTTGCACTCACAAATTAGTTGTCTATTTTGATTTCAGATTAGAAATTACTTTGACCTTAGTGTCACTCTCGTGAACTTGCAGTAAAACAACATTTAGAAGACCATACTATACAGCTTCTAGCACTCCAAGTACTTTCTATTTTCTGTACAGTTTTTGCTGGGCGAGTCTGTATGCTTTCAAAAGTAAAATCCATTCTTACAGTATCACCAATTTCCCAGTTTTATGGTACTTTGTAAACATTCTGAAATTCCATATTTCTAAATAAATGTATCTGGGCAGTTAGTTTATGTGCGTTGCATAGTTAAGTAATTTGTAGATGCTGGAAGAGAGCATGTCGTTAGAAACCGGCTTCTCATGTGAATCAGACTTTGTTTTTGACCAGAGTAAAACAAGTTTGTTTTGAAATGCTGGTAAATGAACAAAACCAATCAGGCGAACAGCCTGGATTTGGGAATATATTAAAGGATATGAACATCTGATAGATTTAATAGATTATAAGCAATGTTCAGTCCACACTTTGCTTTGGTGAATTTTATGTCCACTTGGCCCAAGAAAGATCAATTATAATGCTGATTGTACCCGAGAACAATGTGATAAAGGTGACCAAAAATAAAAAGCTAATCGAAAAGTTTGCTAAATAAACTTTATTCCGAAACGTATACCTGAATGCATTTAAACAATAATGGTTTTCCAGGGAAAAAAAAGATATTTGGTGGTGGTATAATTGTGGCTTTAGGAACAGGATTTGAAGACACTTTGATGTCTATCAGCCTTTCATATCCAATTATTATATACATGTCGTCCCAGATGTGATTAAGAGGTAGATCTTAGCAGAATGGTTAAGGTGCTTGCCTTGTAACAGCAATGTTATGAGGAATGGGTTCAATTCCGTGCTTGAACAGGACATTTTCTTTATTTTTCTGCTTTTTTCTTCTGGGAACCTTGATGCCAAGCAGTGGTTGACAGCACTTTTTGATGTGTAAGTCTTGCATGAAGTTCATAGAAGACAAGTACAACAATATGCCTTTCTCGTGTCCCTATGATTTTTCACAAAGGTTCCTCCCAGGCATTCTATACTGATAATATACTCCCTGTGCCAGTGCGACTTTTGAGAGATAATATACTGGCCATTATTGTGTAAGTGAAAACTTCTTGAGGTCCGATAAATAATATTTATTTGAGGTTTTACGCTGTATTCAAGATTCAGTGAATATATAGTGATAAATTAAGAAGTAACCGTATACAAGTTGTTCCCATGTCTATTTGATATTGTGGGAAATCTGGCTACAGTAACTTCCTGCTGTTCATTAGCTATTTAGTGTGAACTTTGTCCGGCAATAAAGCGGGAAATATTTGCCCATTTGATTAAGAGGTAACTGTCCAGGAATAAAGAGGTAATCATCAGTCCATTAAATTAGGAGGTGACTGTCTGGGGAATAAAGAGGCAATTGTCACTCTATTAGACAAGGAGGTAACTGTCTGGTAATTAAGAGGCAATCATCAGTCCATTAGATTAGGAGGTAGCTTTGTCCGGGAATAAAGAGGCAATTGTCAGTCCATGAGATTAGGAGGTAACTTTTTCTGGGAATAAAGAGGAAATCATCAGTCCATTAGTTTAGGAGGTAGCTTTGTCTGGGAATAAAGAGGCAATCATCAGTCCATTAGATTAGGAGCTAACTTTCTTCTTTTTTTTTAGACACAACCAAATAGTATATAATATTACAGCAAGGTGTACATGCATACATATCCTTCATAACGGGCAACAACAAACTGAATGCTTCATTTAAAAGCAATATAAGCAGCTGACAAAACATCGTTAGAAAAAAATGGCTTATAAACAAATTGCAGAGCAGCATATTTCTTTTTCACTTTCGTAATGTATTATAATTTATAAGACCTCATCACACCAAAAACTCCACCCACGTCTAAAGGCGTCACCTTTACATTTTGTCTAAAACTCAGCCATATATATAATTAGGAGGTAACTTTGTCCGGGAATAATGAGTCAATTGTCAGTCCATTCGATTAGGAGCTAACTTTGTCCGGGAATAAAGAGGCAATCATCAGTCCATTAGATTAGGAGGTAGCTTTGTCTGGGAATAAAGAGGCAATTGTCAGTCCATTCTATTAGGAGGTAACTTTGTCCGGGAATAAAGAGGCAATTATCAGTCCATTATATTAGGAGGTAACTTTGTCCGGGAATAAAGAGGCAAGCATCAGTCCATTAGATTAGGAGGTAACTTTGTCCGGGAATAAAGAGGCAATCATCAGTCCATTCGATTAGGAGCTAACTTTGTCCGGGAATAAAGAGGCAATCATCAGTCCATTAGATTAGGAGGTAACTTTGTCCGGGAATAAAGAGGCAATCATCAGTCCATTAGATTAGGAGCTAACTTTGTGTTATCTTAAGTGTTTAATTTTGAGTGTTGCCATGGTAAAGATGGCAGCATGGAAGCCATGTGCTCCTCAGTGATGAATGTCCACAAACAGTGCAGCCATGAGAGAATTCATTTGCATGTTTATTTTTTTATTGGTGCTTTTATTAGTGAAGCTAGCGGATATACTTGTTGACTGGTTCTATTACAACGAGGTTCATTTTAACCATCACTATTTAATTTCAATATTTGATTTAGGGTATATTATCCTTGGTTTCATATGGATTTCTGTTAGATATCACTTTCAAAAAATCAATCATAATCTGGATATTGAGTTGCACTATAACCCAGAAAGAGTATAGGTGAGTAAAGTAATTATCTGATACATGTCATGAACTTTTTTATTTAAGAAAAAAATGTCCGGTTTATTAAAAGGTTGTTCTTGTTTTAGGAATAGGATTGTACATGACAATTTCCAAACTGTATACTTTTACAAGACATGTACATGTACTTCAGAGTGTATAGTTTTGTTCTACTGTTACAAAGTCAACACAATGTGTACTTGAATCATTACATTTGACAGATGCAAGAAGTTCAAGCTTTAAGGCAGGGATATGTGCCATTATTAGTTACATGTACATATGTGAATGGCATGATTTGCTTTTGTAAGTTAAGTTGTTACACAAGAAAGTTGATTTAAATATTGTTTAAAATGTTTTAAAAAGGTTTTCTATTTCACTCTAATTTTAAACTATAAGTCCATTAGAGCTTACTTTGTCCGGGAATAAAGAGGAAATCGTCAGTCCATAATATTAGGAGCTATCTTTGTCCGGGAATAAAGAGGCAATCTACAGTCCATAAGATAAAGAGGTAAATTTGCCTGTTAATAAAGAGACAATCCTCAGTCCATTAGATTAGGAGGAAACTTTGTCCGAGAATAATGAGGCCAATAAATTAAGAGGTACGTGTAGCTTTGTCTGGGAATAAAGAGGCAATCATGAGTCCATTAGATTAGGAGTTTTGTGGTACTTGTTTTGAGGTACTTGTGGTACTATTACAACTTTTGTGGTAATAATGATGGAATCGTTACTGTTAACACTAAATGTAATAATATGCTCCTTGGTTGAAATCTCTTTATTGTAAGCATAAGGACATACTGTAAGGTAAGAAATAAAATAACCTCCCAAGTGCATGGACTCTTTAGCTCATAACCTCATAATGTAAGAACATTTTTATTTTTTGTTCTGTGATTAAGAGTTAATTAACTCCTAAAGCTTTTACCTCCTTATTCTTTGATGTAGGTACGTCCGTCCGTATTCCTTTTCCGTGCTCTAACTTTTGAAAGAGTGATCAGATTTTGTTCAAACTTGATTTGACTGCT